>CM033627.1:14751045-14951174 GCA_019453435.1 Rhinogobius similis | reverse complement strand
AATGTTGGATTGTCTGTCTCGGATAAACTCTGGGTTCTGAAACGTTGCCCAAGTTTCCAAGAAGGAATTCTGAGATGTGAAAGTTTTCTGGTGTGAATTTACAAGTCAGAACATATAAATCTGGCCTCTGAGGACAAAAGAAACGCAACTCATCTATCCATGACTTTCAAATAGATAAGAAATGAAGTCCATTGCCATAGCGATAAACAATTTAAAACAAAAAGTCCTCATAATGCTGCACACAACATGAACATGACTAGTGACAATATGAACAACATTCAACACTTCAGACTCTTCCTTCATTACCTTATGAAATGATGATCCCAGGGATGACTTGTTGTTGTGTCTATTCTTTGGAAATGCCAGAATCTGTGCATTATTCAATGTGTCGTTGTCTGATTACATTAACCCAAATCATAAAATCATAAATCAGATTTCAAATACATTTTACATCCAAACTGTTGCTCAGTAAGTAGTAGTACGGTAGTTATTAGTTTGTACAAATACTTTTAAACTCTTGCTTGAGTAATTATTTGGCCTTACTTACTTATTACCCATCTCAGCACATCACATTAAGGCAGGACAAAGTAATACAAATGAAACTGCTGTAAGTGATTGCACGTGGCAATCGAGAGGATCTTCCCTGTGGATTTTCACTGGTTTTAAAATAGACACAACTTAGCTCATTGTTAAATTAGATAAGGCTTTTATGCCCAGGGTTTGATTGAAAAGAGGAATGACAATCTCCATTCCCCCCTCCTGTCCACACTCATTAAAATGAAGATACCTCGGTCTGAATAATTCACGTGTTGCTGCGTTGTGTCCCTGCTGGCTCTGTGGGTGCCATGTTTTTACTCACACAATGAGAGCTGGAAGTGGCAGACGGGAGCGGTGCCGCAGTCTGACCCTCATCTTACACATACTACATGTTTAACATTATATGACACGCAAGTGTTTAGTGTGACAACAGTCCACATTACACTATGCACCCACATTATTCTGTTTTGAGAAAAAGACAGGGAGACATTTGTAGATGTAAATTGGATTATGTAGCCAACTGCACTTGATACTGTCTTCACTGCTAGACTATTGTTGGGTTTTTATAACAACACAAATCTCTATTGTTTAAAAGTACAGGTCAGATTTCTGTGGCAGAATGTGTTGAATTTCAGATTTGTTGGCCTGGTTCATGTCTCTTTCATTACTGACCCTATGTCCATAAAACAAAAACTGGCACAAAGTTCAATTGTGTCTCTGTCAAAATAAATAAACTAAAGTGATTTTTATTCATACAAAAGCCAGTATTCAAACCAAAAAACATAATCTTAAGTTTGGAGATTTTTTCCATAAAGAGTGAGTTTTCTATGCCCTTTTCCTCCGTCCTAAATCCAGCCCTGAAACCCACATTGAGTTATTTATTTCATCATTAAGAGATTTTGAGTTTTGATACTGGAAACTGTGTCTTTGAAGTACCATACAAAATATGAGGTAAAATTCTTCTTGGGACTGGTGCAAAATGACACCGGCGATTCACTCTTTGTGACTGTATTATCGAATGAGCTAAACCTCTGTCTCTTGTTGTGAATTAAATCCTCACTCACTGTAAACTACTGGATAAGATTATAGTGTGCATTTCCTCTTCTGATTTGTCAGCCATCATCTCCCATTGTCCTCATCTCACTAAATCAGCAGGTATCTCAAGGAGTTCTTGTCAGACGCCTGTTTTTCAATAATTTATGCCTGGTCTCTGTTCAACAGTATGATAACACAAACACCAAATGTTCCTCAATCCCCCAGATCACTGTAGGCTTTATTTATTCTGACGGACTGAAGAGCCAGGGTCACACATGTCGGCACAAACACTTTCTCATAAACAAGGACACATCCTGTTGGCTTTAGCTTTCTTTGACCTTTTATTCTTATAATAGCAGAAATTACAGAACTAAATCGGAACAATGCTTAAATTGTTTGAGTGTTTATGTAGGGCTAAAAGAAATAACATTAAGTTGAGGTAAAAAAATTAAATAAAATAAGTACATGAGATGATAATTTAAAGGTGCACTATGAAACTTTTCTGGAGGAGGGTTCACACTTGCTTCTCTCTTTGAGGAATCAAATTCTTTTCCTTGAATTTTCCACAATATGGCATTGAACTCATCTATCTGATGTCATGTTACAGGTCAGATCTGTGGAGAGGAGACCCCACTCATAGGAATGTGTGTTTTCGAGGTATTTTTGAGCATTACAATACCCATAAGAAATAAGTGATTGATATGTAAGTTTAATGATATCTTTCTTTCTTAAATTATTTATTCGATTAGTTAAAAAAAAGAAGAAGAACAAAACAAAAACAATGTTGAACATAAGTACAACAGGAAAATACACAACAAACATTGCCCAATGGAGTAAGCAGAAGAATAAAGCTCATGAAGCACCTTCTCCCTTTCTGGTACATTTTCTTGCAAGCTCTGATACAGTGGACTTACTGTGGAACATTTAGTAAAAGCAATAACATCTGGGGAAATAAATCTGTTACTTTACTACTGTACCGTATACAGTCCCATATACCAGTTGAATAAATGGACAAAAGTCACATTTAAAATGGTTAACAAGGTCCCAATAGAGCTTCAATATGAAACAAGAAATGAGAAGAAGTGAGACTAAAAAAAAAGTTTTTATTTTTATTTTTATTTTTTTATTTTATCAACAATAATTAATTTGCAGCTGATCAACAGTTTAGTACCACATGTCCTAAAAAAAAAGCCCAAATGTGTGCAAAAATGTGGATTCAATGTCATGACGTTCTGATGCCAAAGACAAAAAAAAAAGTTTCTTTCTTTCTTAAAGTGATTAGGTTGTTGAGCTGTATAAGCAGGGCCTCTTGCCATCGCTGCTGAGCTGGGACAATGTAAGACAGACATTTTGAATTTCTTAAAAAATCCTGAGGGTTATGGAACAAAAAAGTCAAGTGAAATTACACCAGCACTGAGCCGGAGGATCTGGATGATCCCCAGCCATTACTGGTGCCGACTGCAGCCCAATAACCATTAGACGACATCTGCCCCTGGGCTTCTCTTTGAACGCCACTGCTGCTTTGGACTTTGCAAGAGAACACCAAACATGGGGCATTGAAAGAAAGAAGAAGAAGAAGTTTTATTCTCTGCTGGGAGAAAATGTAACCTTGATGGTCCTGATGGTTTCCAATGTTACTGGCACGACAAACAGATCCACCTGAGATGTTTTCTACACGCCACAGGAATGATGATCTGGGGGGCTTTTTCCTTCAGTGGAACAATGGAGCTCCAGACTTTTGATCAGCTGCAGAACAGCCTGTTTCAGATTAATTGTTGTTTTCAATAAAATGTTTACTCAAACTTTATATTTTTGTTTCATTCCCATTTCTTGTTGCATATTGACCTTGTTAAGATCCAACCATAAAAATGGGACTTTGGTCGTTTATTTAACTGATCTTAAACTTTTGATAGGGACTGCATTGTTTTAGTATCTGAAAAATGTCACAAATGTCCTTTTGAGAAGCTTGAGAATACAACCAGCATGAACATGTCCAGGAGTTCCTTTACACCTCCACTTTCACCCTGTAAAGTGAGTCACATCATTGTATAACACTTTTCTCTGTGACTTCTTTGCCGGTGTTGTCAGTTATGACACAGACAGAAAAAAAAAAAAAACTTAATGGAGGATCATCCCAGTAAACCTTTCTCTAAATCAACCATGTTGTAAAAAAAAGGACACTGAAAAAAAACAAAAAACAAAGAACACAAGCATCCAAAAATGTAGCAGTCGTCCTGAAATGTCAGATTTCCAGCTCATAATTCAAAACTCTGAGAATTCCTACTTGAAAACTCAAGAGAACATTTCAGAACCTTGAGTTAAAAAATCCAACATGGCTGCAGACTGCGTCAGGATAAAGTAAAATGTCTGACAGCTTTGTTATTAACAGTATTGTTTTACTTTCCTTTTATTGCAAATAAATGCATAGTTTTTCCGACTTTTGGAACACAGAAAACATCACTTTGAATTTCGAAGACAAAAGGGACACAGGGACAATTAGTCAGGTAATTTATGCAACAGTTTTGTTTTTTGACCTGGAGCAGCTCAAATGTTATTCCACTACAAAAATATAAAAAGTTTCCCTCCAGTGCACAGAAAAGGGACACGATACTGAACCAAAATGATTCCGTCTGTCAGTTACTGAAGTCATCTCAGGCCTCGCGTCAAAGCCATTAAAGCAGTCCTATCATTTATAACTAATGCACAACTGATAATGAGATGTAAAACAGACAGATGAATATTTCACCAAGCAGCTGAAATAAATTCCCAATTCAAGTGTGCAAAATCACTAGCCTGGATCCAACTCAGAGAGAATAAAGCCACTGCAGCCACTGGGCAGGTGCCGTCGGTTACATCTGAGAAAAGCTGTAATGAATATTACAGTTTTGTAGATTAACAAAAGGGCCGCTTTTGGCAAAGCGGGTCATTGTCTGCACTTGCACACAACAAAAGCAGACTTATCAGCCTCTCTGAGATAAAGTCTGTGACAATATGATTAGGTTTCTGTTTTATTCTGCTGTTGTTTACTTGAGGCTCTTTTTGCTTCAAAGACTGGTCTGCAGTTTGTACATTAAATGGCCTTTGTCATGCCAGCCTTACATCTGTTGCCCATAATTGCTGATATAAGCAACTGCCACTTTCTCTCCAACTTGAAGATCATAATGCTTTAATAATGATGCATTGTCCTGCGTCTTAAATAGTGACATTTCATTTGACTTTAAAACAATGTACAGGATCTCAGATGTAAAACAGGAACTATAGATGCAAACCTGTGGAATGGACTTCCGGCTAAAATGGAAATACTAACGTTTGCAGTGAACCTGAAAATTGACAAATTTGCCAGACATTGGGACAAACTTTATATAAAATGATTCAAAGGTTGTCATCAGGACAATGTTTTACACACTGAGAAACTTGACTTGAGTCAGCATAAAGTTGCCTTGCTCAAAGACACAACAAAAGTAGACAGTACTCATAGTTGGAATGAGTCGCCTGACCAGCCAGTCCCTTCTAGATTCTATTCAAACGCAGAAGGGTCTGGATTCGGACCATGAGAGGGCATCATAAAAAATCTCCTAACTTGGGATCAGTCCAACGACAGCAAATCTGTAGTCTCTCAAATACGAAAGACTCCTCTCAAACATGACTTAATTTTCCACTGCAGAAATAAGTGCTGTTTCTCAATCCTCTGTGGTATTATCCACCATGTTAGTTTGGACCTAAATGAAGCATGCAATTCTCTGATTGGTTAATCTGTCTATTAATCACGTTCATTTAAAATTGAGACGACAGGATATGATTCTGGACTAATACGCCTTTGTAAAACAGTGTCTAAGCTTGTGGTTTTTGCTTCAGGCAATGGAATTAATGCGACACCCTTTGTGTTGGTGGGAGAACACTTTAACCACTGAGCCAATTTTTTTTTTTTTGCAGATATAGTGATTTTATTTCAGAAGACTCTTTCTGTATTACTTTGAATTCTTTATGGAATCCAAAGACTGTTTTTGTTGAATGTGTAAATCGAAATGGCCTGTAAATCCAGCCCTTGCATCATCTTTGCCCATTGTTGCTGAGATCGGCACCTGCCACTTTAACACCATCAAGATACATGAATGTTAAAATCTACAATGCTTTTATTTTCCTGGTCTTCATACATTTGAAGCAGTGAGTGACAGACAGCCTGCTCTTATTCTCCTTCACTATGTGCATTTATTTACTGGTGCCTTTAATAAGCGCTCAGAAGTGAAGGAGCTTGTTAAATGTGTGAAACCTCTTCATCCTTGAAATGACATTGCAGTTGTTGTCTTGAAGCTTTGGCTACTTAAGTGCATGTCGGCCCGCAGATGGGAGCGGGCTATTTTCTTTTATTTTTCTGTTTCTGAGGGTCTTGTCAAAACAATCAGTGTGTATTCATTTTGAAGAAGACGTTGTATAGTTTATTAAGTGTTACGCCCGTCAATACTTTTGATACGGCTTGGTTTAACCCACTTGACCCTTTATACTTCAGCCTGAGAGGCTAGACAGCTGTGTACAAAGACTGTTGAGTTACATAGAAACCCATGGATCAAAATCCACCAAAATTCTGAGAAAAAAAAAAAACATTTTCTAAGATACAACCTTATCAAACTTCTTCTTTTACAAGCTAGTGTAAGACAACTAAAGAACTTGGGAAAATAACACACACACACACACACACACACACACACACACACACACACACACACACACACACACACACACACACACACACACACACACACACACACACACACACACACACACACACACACACACACACACACACACACCTGTGGAAAAATAACCGTCCTCATGTGAGCACAATCTTGGGACCAAATTCACAGTTTCAAAACGCACTGAACGCAATAGGACAAGCAACAGATCCAAACATATTTCTAAATTTCAGGCATGAAAAAAGTTCTCACTAGATCTCAGTTCATGTGATTTCCTGCTTGTTTTGAATCCTTACTGTTTACCTTCTTTACTCAATAATTAACTTGACAAATATTGTGATTTCCTTAAATTGTTAAAACCTCTTAAGATTGAGATTCCTCATTTATTTCCTTTTCTCATGAAGCTCCTGGGAAATTAAAACCCAAAGGAAAACCCTCCTATTTCCAACCAAATCAACCATTCTGGAATGAATAAAAAAATAATAAAAAATAAAATAAAACATTGCACCTTGACCTTTTTTAAACTTCATTACAACTCCCTAAATCAAATTATTAGTGACATGTGCTTTAGCTTTGAAAAGCCAAAACCCAAGAAATGCCCAGTGTTTATCAGCCCAGTCCTCCAGAGACAAGCTTTACTGGGTGGGATTAGAAATCTGAATTTCCTTTGTGCATAGTTTGTAACCACTGATAATTAGAGTAAACTGCAGTTTCTGCTGTTTCAGCTTCACAAAGAGCCCCGTTTTTTATATTTCAAAGAGTTTAGAAGCTTCAGCTTCAGTTTGAATTGGGTCTCATTTGGTGTTTGGTGTTTAAGGAAAACAAGCCCTCTTGATCAGGGGCTTTAAATGGAATAAAACCCAGTTCATTCAACAAAACCTTTTAAATTCTCTTTATTAATCCAACACATTGTCCTTGTCTGAATCTTCAGCAGTGTATGAATGTATTTAAAACATCTGTTATTGAATGAAATATCTGCTAGCTTTTGTTTGAGCTACTTTGCATATTTGAAGACACAATTCTTTTACCTTTTGCATTGGAGCTGCAGTCTCTTCACCTGAGTCCGCGCACAAGGCTGGAGCACGCCTCAAGATCATTTTCAAGGCTGTTGTGCAGTGGCTGAATACAGCAAGTGCTTTGTTTCAGAAGAGTAAAAACAACAACATGAAGCACATGTCGTCAAACAGAATTACCTTATACCTACACACCCGCCGTCTGCCAGAGCCCAGATTAGACTACTTTATCCAACCCGCAGAAAAAAACTGTCAAAACACGGCCATTGTGCGGCGGAGATATACTCGTCCCAAAGAAGACGCCAGGGCCCAAATGTGCACAAGATTTACAAATTAAGACTAAACACAAGAATAAATTCACAGGCAAAAAGTGCAGTGCGACGGTGCTCTAAATCCTGCTGTCCAGATGAGTTGTGTTTGCTCCCAAATCCTCGGCAACAGCGAGAAAGGAGGCAGACGTAAGAAAATATTTTATCTGGTTTTAAGTGGATTTTATTTTTCTTGTTACATCAGCTCTGGCATTGTCAGTAGATAAGCAATCAAGCAAAACATTATGACCACAAAGACTAACACTGGAGCCCATTACGTCCTTTAATGTCTTTTTTAATTGCCAATTTCTGGAGCATCTTGTGTTAACAGACAGATTACACTTCCTGTTACTGAAGAGTGCAGACGCTTTTTCTTGCTGCTCCTGCTTGCTACAGCTGTTTTCTTATTTATTTTGCTTTTAAATCAAATTTTTTCCTCTATAAATCTTGGATTATGACTTTTCGAAGGAAACCAAGGATTTTAAGATAATTTTTTCAATTTTTAAGAAACTATCTGACGAGCCAGCGACATGTCCGGGGAGAGAAGTCAAACAAACTCTTGTGAACGCTGTCGGAAATATCAACATGAAATAATTGAGCTACAAGCACGGATATTCGCTCTAGAATCTGAAAAAGGACTTCACGATACAATTCCAGTGTCACCGAGGGGTAAGAAGTCTACATATCTTTCAAGAAAAGCTACTTTCAACTTAAACCGGAGTGACTCTGTGTCTTTCCCAAAACTGGGTAAAGACCAGCCGGCTGCATCTTGGGTCAAACTCGGTGCAAAACCAAAACGATACAAAGCTAATGTAAAGTCGCCTGCTATACAGCTTACAAACAGATTTTTGCCACTATCAGAGGCTGAATTTACAGAACGAGAAAACTGTAGCCACCATGATGTTGATAAAAGCAGCAGAAAGACAGACAGTCTGTGCCAAACGTCAAGGACAGTGACACACTCTTGATAGGAGACGGTGCTATCAGTGGAGTCGTACATGGAAGAATGAAAACATGTAGCTACCCCAGCAGCACAGTTTCTGAGATTACGTCACTGCTTCCCAGAGTACTGTCCACACACAGAGGAGTTAAACAGCTGATTGTACATGTGGGTGCAGTGGACATTCGAAAGGAGCAGACTGAAGTTTTGAAAAAAGACTTCATGAAGTTATTTGAGGAGCTTGATAAAGTAGAAATCAAAACATTCATCAGTGGACCTCTTCCAAATATTGACAGGAAGATCAACAAGTTTAGCCGGCTGCTACAATTGAACACTTGGCTGTCCAAAGAGTGTGCACCTAGAGGATTGCACTACATTGAGAACTTCTATCTGTTCTGGAAACGAGAGGACCTGTTCAGGGGAAGGGGCCAACATCTGTGCAGAGGTGGAGTGAGGGCACTGACAGAGAACCTCCTCCACGCTCTCAGGCATCAGAATGGCCGTGGACAGGGTCGTGAACAGATAGTTCGAGAAGAGAGGAATGAGAGAAGAACACCGGATCAATCAGCCAGAGACCAAGTCAATGCTTCAACATCAGCAGTAACAAAACAGCCGACTCCACAAAAGGATTTATCAACAGCAGCTCCACCAGGCCCAGCAAAGGATTCAGCTCCAGCTGCTCCAAAATCACCTACACTGCCTCCAGTAAAGAGCTCATCAGCTGCAGCACCACAACGATCTCCACCGCCCCCAGTGAAGGGTTCAAGCTCAACATCCGTCCCCCCTCCCTCGGGGTCCTCATCACAGGCAATGGGCCGGTCAGTGACAGGCCCAGCAGCTGCCCTGTCACCACCCCTACCCTCAGACCAGTCCTGGGTCCCCCCTGCAACATCTACTCCCACTCAATCATCACTCTCCTTTTCAGCTCCACCTTCACCCAGGGACCTTCCCAACCATCTTGAAAGTCTGATCAAATCAGGAGTAAAGATGGTTCCACTCACACCTAATTTAGCAAGATCAAGAGTTCTGATGTCAACAATGATGAACTCTTACCTGCATAAATCTGTGCCCACCATACCACCCAGGAGCTTCAACTCTCCTGCTTCACCAAAAACGACCTGCACCTCCACCCCTCGCCTTGCAACTGGTCCATCACCCAACCCCCTTCCATCTCTCCCCACTCAGCCTATGCCCAAACCTCCTCCAGGTCTCACCATTCGCCGCCCTCCCCCACCTCCCCCCAGAACTGTTATCTCCCATAGCTAGGATGTAGTGGGTCTCAGCGTTGCCGGGACTTATGGTCATGAAAATGGTCAAACAAACCCGGGGCCCTGTGTTATATCTGTAGTCACGTCACACAGACTGGAGAACAGAAGGACAGTTAGACTGTCCAATCTTAGAAATTTAATTCATATTCCCTGTGAAAAGATAACGTCCAGTCACATTGAAACCAATCTGAAACTTGCTGTGCTTAATGTCAGATCATTATGTAACAAATCACTTTTAATTAATGATTTTATATCTTCTTATAATCTTGATTTTATGTTTTTAACTGAAACATGGCTTGACAAAACACGGGAATGTAGTTCTAATAGAAGCGACTCCACCGAAGCTTCAAGTTTGAATCTGAAACACGCGACAACAAAAAGGGTGGAGGTGTCTGTGCAGTTTTTAGAGATAAAATAGTTACCCAGAGGTTGTCTTTTGGGATGTTTTCATCATTTGAGTATTTGTCTTTTAAAATGGAGCTAAAACAGTCTCCCTCCATACTCTACATTGTCCTGTACAAGCCTCCCCAGCACTGCCAAGGTTTTATTGATGATTTTACTGAGATGCTTTCAGTTGTATGCACAGACTTTGACGGTTTGATCATTACAGGTGATTTCAATGTTCACGTGGATAATGTTTGCGACAGAAACGCTAAAGAGCTTGATGCTGTCCTTGAAACCTTTGGTCTTACTCAGCATGTGAGTGGCCCCACCCACAGCAGAGGACACACTCTGGACCTGCTAATTACTAAAGGGGTTAATATTTCAAACGTCAGTGTGGTCGATGTGGCACTGTCTGATCATTTCTGTGTTTTCTTTGACCTGTCTGTTATTCCCAAATCACCGGCTGGTCCTGCAGTTGTTCGGAGGAGACACATAAATGACAGCACAAGTGCACTCTTCGTGGAAATGATAAACTTTGAAAATCCTTCATGTTCAAATGTTGACAACTTTTTAAATTCTGTTACATCTAATATCTTGAATGTTCTGGACACCATTGCTCCTATGAAGGTTAAAATGGTTAAAAATAAGCAGAAGGCGCCATGGAGGGATAATGAGACAGTCAGGGCACAGAAAAGGGAGTGCCGCAGGGCTGAGCGAAAATGGCGCAAGTCAAAGCTCCAGATTCATAAAGAGATTTATAGAGAAAAGTTGTATATGTACAACCTCATTTTATGTAAAACAAGGGAAGGATTTCTTTCTGAAATAATTGGAAATTGCAGTAATAACTCGCGTGCTCTGTTTGCAACAGTAAACAGACTAACAAACCCTCCAATTCTGCTGCCATTACGGAACTAATTTCACAGCTAAGTGCAATGAGTTTGCAGTATTCTTTAATGACAAGGTTCAGGGCATTAAAAATGCCATAAATTCCACAGTGCAAATAATAACTTTAAAACCACCTACACATTTAGAGCTGACTCAGTTTGCACCTGTAACTGACAAAACTGTCCAAGAGATCATCACCAGTCTGAGTTCTTCTACATGCTGCCTTGATGTGTTACCCACCAGATTTCTAAAGTCTGTTCTGAGCACTTTGTTAACACCACTCACTCACATAGTTAACATGTCGCTTCAATCTGGAACATTCCCAAGGGCCTTGAAAACTGCGGTCATTAAGCCTCTCCTAAAGAAGAGCAGTCTTGATGCCTCAGTACTGAAAAATTATCGAACCCATCTCAAATCTGCCATTTTTAGGCAAAGTCCTCGAAAAGGTTGTTTACCAACAGCTCACTGACTTCCTCTTAATAAACAACTCATTTGATGTTTTTCAGTCAGGTTTTAGACCTCATCACAGCACTGAGACTGCTCTTATCAAGGTGACAAATGACATCCGCCTGAACACTGACGCGGGCAAAGCCTCAGTCTTAATTCTGTTAGATCTGAGCGCTGCTTTTGACACTGTCGATCATGGGATCCTCCTACAGAGACTAGAGGACTGGGTGGGCATCACTGGCACTGCCCTAAATTGGTTGAAGTCCTACCTTGAGGACAGAGAGTACTTTGTTGAGATTGGTAACTGTGTCTCAGACCACGTGAGCTTGACCTGTGGGGTGCCCCAAGGGTCAATCCTGGGACCCCTTCTGTTCAACCTCTATATGCTGCCCTTAGGTCAGTTAATACTCAGCACAAATGTGTCTTATCACAACTACGCAGATGACACTCAGATCTATGTCTCACTGACGGCAGGTGAATATGGACCAGTGGATTCACTTCTGTCATTGCATCCAACAGATCAGCTTGTGGATGCAAAACAATTTTCTTCAGCTAAACTCCGACACGACTGAAATCATTGTCTTTGGGCCGCAGAAACAGAGAGAATGTGTCAGCAGTCACCTCCAGTCTCTCGCTTCTAAAACCGACAAATCAAGTTAGAAATCTGGGGTAATAATGGACTCAGACCTGAACTTAAACAGCCACATCAAATAAATAACATCAACAGCTTTTTACCACCTAAAAACATTGCCAAAATTAAAGGTATAGTGTCTAAACCAGACTTGGAGAGACTTATCCATGCATTTGTCTCCAGTAGGTTAGACTACTGCAACGGCCTGTTCACTGGCCTCTCCAAACGAGCTGTAAAACAGCTGCAGTACATCCAGAATGCTGCTGCTCGGGTCCTGACAAGAACCAGGAAGTACGATCACATTAGTCCTGTGCTCAGGTCTCTGCACTGGCTTCCTGTGGCTCAGAGAACTGACTTTAAAGCAGCTCTGCTTGTGTTCAAGTCTCTCCACGGCCAAGCACCAAAGTACATCTCTGACATGTTAGTGCCATATGAACCATCTCGCACTCTGAGGACCTCAGGGACCGGCCTCCTGCAGGTGCCTAGAGTCAGGACTAAACATGGGGAATCAGCATTTCAGTTTTTTGCAGCTAAAATCTGGAACAGTCTCCCTGAAGATGTGAGACAGGCCTCCACTCTGACAATGTTTAAATCCAGGCTAAAAACAGTTCTCTTTAGACGTGCATACGACTGAAAGATCTATCTGCACTCTTCTCTTTTAAAGTACTTTATTTTAAAATGATTTTAAAATGATTCTGTGTGTCTTTTGTGTTTTGTGATTTTAATGCAACTTTTCCTGTTTATGTAAAGCACTTTGAATTGCCCTGTGTACGAATTGTGCTCTACAAATAAACTTGCCTTGCCTTGCCTTAATGAATAACGTTTGCACCACTGCGCAATAAGGTCAAAGATATGATGTTAGAAAGAGTTTGCTAAAGAAATAAAGAAAATTGTAGCTGTAGATTCATCCTAGACAAATAACGAACATAACATAAAAACTCCTCAACATGTTTTTTTGTGTGTTTGAAGGTTTATTTCCTGTCCAGCCTAACTTTGCTGCGATTTTACATCTATAAGGTCAATTATAGTGATTTGCTTTGTCTTTTTTGACCCCCTATTTTCTTTGTCAACAGAGTAAAGTTGCTGGCAGTGCGCACGTAAGACTCCTGGACGGAGGATGAAAAGTGAGTGAGTAGGTAGACGTTGTGAAATATTTTATCAGGTTTAAGGTGGTTTTCATTTCTTCTGCTGCAACATTTCTGCCGTAGTCTGCAGATATACGATCCAGGCCCTGCATAGATTCAATATAAATGTGTGGAGCTGGCTGACAGTTGAGAAAAACAATATAGCGGAGGTGCTGCCATTCATATTGACCTCCCTCTCAGATATAACATCAGAACGGAGATTTGGATTTTACTTTGGCAGAGAAAGACAAAAACAGTAGTATTAGCTTTTGTAAATCCTTAACTTTTGACATCAGAAGTTTTAAGTGCTGCTTACAGAGATCTACAAATGATACCCTAACTTAAAAATAATATTTCATTTGTATTTGCAGTATTATTACTTCTACTTCTACAGCAGTGTTGTATTTTTCTGTCCATATTATTTGAATGCAGATTACAAACCAACAAAGCACAGTTTGCAAAATGTATTAACTTATACTGACAGTCCTGACCAAACAACAGTGAAATCCTCAGAGCTACTGTCCAAACGAGCTGTTAATGCCAGGAGGACTGAAGGGGCAGAGTGATGGGAGGGAGGGGCGGGGTCTGGACCATGACATGTGCTTAAACTCCGCCCCTGCAGGTGTGTAGCTGCATTTATGTGATCTTGGAATCTCTTAGATAGCAACGTAATCATTTAACTACCCAAAATCAGAGCGTTCTGTTACGGGAGAATTGCAGTTGTGGATTTCTTTAAAACAAGTTAAACAATAAAAATGCAGAGAGAATGAGTCTGATCAATGAGTTGTTTATTCACTGGTACCAGAGTGAATAACGTCTGTCCCTTTACAGAGTAATCTCTCCCTGCACGACGCGTACAACACATTCAGAGTATAAGCGCTTTATACTCAGAGATAACACATCATGAGGACACAACATACAATAATAGTCAAAGCATAGTACATGAGAACAAGGAGGAAGGTTAACTTACGACATAGATGACATTTATCTAAATAAGCGAACTGGGTCAGATGGGCTCCGGCCAGGCGGAACAAACACCAGATACGACTAAGTTAAAGTTAAAGTTAACCTTAGCAATGTAGAATGAGTGAAACCCCAATTTCGGCTATTACAGTCCACCCCATGTCACAGATAAAAGCATTTTACTGTTACACCCAAAAATCTGTAATAGAATACATCATTAGAATAACATATCTTTATTTATTCATGTGTCAAACAATCAAGTTAATCAACCTGTAGTCAAAACTTAAAAACACTCAAAATGTAATGATGCCTTCGAATAAACATGTTGAAAACAACCCGGGCCTAATGGTTCAGTTCAGTCCAAGTCCAGGTCAAATTCACCAGACAAGTCCCAGTGAGCCGTCAGGCTTAAAGCCTCTGCTCGGTTCTGCAGAAACAAAAACTGGGATGACACTAGATAATTCACCATTCTAAGAATGCAGGGAACAAGACAGGAAACTAAGATAAAGAAGAATGCAATATTTATCAACAACTCTTTCCAGGATGAGAGAAACCAATCGAGAGTGAACAGCGAATAGCCCTTCGCAGTCTCACCCTCCATCAGGTCTCGTAATTTAGTGAGATTAGCTATGCCCGTGCTATCGCCACCCCCTTTATCATTAGCAGGTCTGTAGGTCCAACAGGTGCTCCCCAAGGTCTGACAGACCCCCCCTTGGCTAGTGGTGATCTGATCTAACACCAGGCGATTTTGAGGAGCCACAGAGCGTAAGGCATGTTAACTCCTCCCTCGTAGAGGCTAAAACAGAGAGAGTGTTATTAACAAATGATGAGAACACTTAACTGAGAGTTTAAACCCTTAACATTAATCTTGCCTATCCCCATGCTGGGGAATAGGACCAGCATGACCTTTGACCTGAAGTCCAGAGGCTGCGGTCGTCTGGCACAACAGATCCCCAAATCGGGTCATGTGGAGCCAATTCGCGTTTAGGTCTGTGATCAGAGTGTGGGTGTGGAGATATGATGTATGAATGCTCCGAGACATCCACACATTTGATATCCACACAGAAAAACATATTCACAGAACAATAAATGTCAGCAACAAATTAAAAACTTAGAACCGGGCTTGATGTGAACTGCCCAAATCAAGGTTCACGACCGGCATTGTCGGGAACTTTAAACCAGGGTCCAATGTGTGGCAAGATTCTATGCTGCTGCTGTAGCTATGGGCAAACATGTACACAGATGACGATCAGATCAATTATGACTCTTTACATATTGATACCAGTAATTTAAAGTGTGGACAGTCGAGTGGTTGTAAGACTTAGTCAATGCTTCTAACCAGGTGTCTCGTCAGAAGTCAGACTACAGGTGCTTTGTTTCACGCCATGTTTATTTGAGTAAATGAAACCAGGCATCAAACTTAACCATATTATCAAAATTGTCAGAAATAAGGCACACATGAAAATTTAAATCTGGAGATTCAATTCCTTCACCATAAGCTCACCCTGGTCCTCCAGCAGTGGGTTGCTTACTCTCTGACGTCTCTCCTCCCCCCTTCCAGGGGAAGAGCAGATGTGGTTCCAGCGGTGGGAGCTGTCTCCCCACACGCTCCGTGCGGCTCAGGAAGTTGGTTTGTTTCGTGAGCGTTGGGTCCATTGCCACAGTGTGAAGCATGGATCCATGTGCCCCCTTGGCTGTCCCACAGCGATGTCGGGTGACAACCAGCGTTGCCTCCTATGTTCAAAACCAGGTCTAGCTCCAGCTCTGCAGCTTCAGCCGTGTTTTGACCTGTACAGAAACAAAAACAAAGTGCACTCCCCCCTTTTTTCCTGTGAGTGCCGCTAGTTAAATTTGCCCTCCCTTTCCCAAAAGGAGAAAATAATATAAAACAAAGGAATGAACAGAAAGGTGGACCTGATGGGCCGGCCAAAAAGAACAAACAGATGATGTGACACCGGGCCAACCCTGTACAGGGCCGTAGGAGCCAGTACCAACACCACTAACAACCTAAGGACAAACCCATCCCCAGCTAAATCTGAGCAAAATAAAAGCGAAAACGTGACTACCGTCCCACCAGGTCAAACAAAAGCTAAGTTGGCCTGAGTGTGGCTGGGCAGAGCCATAAGTGCACCAGCTACAGGCGACTTAATTAAAGGCTCAGAGCAGACAAACTAAACACAAAACTTAATTCATATCAATAGACCAAATATGGAAAATGTGCATTAAAAAAAACCTTCTCTCGTCTAATTTTCTCTTTTCCTATTACTATTCTTTTAACAATATTTTATTTTAAATATTAATTGCCACACTCATACCTTAGTATTATAATTCGATTTATATATATATATTATTTCAATGGGCCTTTTCCGAATCAAATTCAAATCAAAGATCACATATGAATGTCTTTAATATCTTTAATGAAAATATATATTCTGATATTTCGTCTAATTATATCATAGCCTTTTAAAAAACAAAAAAACAAAACATACATTTTCATCTTCTGCCAAGATACCTGTGGAGGAATAATTTCATGCATTACAATCAACCAGCTTCGACTGGTTTATCTTCTTGGTCCTAAGTTGTTTCTGGTAAATAGGAAACATCACAAATAACACACAGACTGTTACACCAGCCCCTGTTTGGGCTCAGGTCCTCCGTGCATAAATGCCACCTGTACTGTGTCAGTCTCCGCAAAAAAAATTATCATTACCAACCTGAGAAGAAAAATAATCAAATTAGACACACATTTAAAGTATTACTTTATAATTGTTTGTTCCACTGTACACACAGATCCACTCTGGATGTATGTGCTCCTTTGGGTCATCTGCTGAAACCTGTAAATTTGAGATTAAAATAACCTTTGTCTTAGTTATGCCAAAATAAATCTATAAAAAAACTTCAAAAAATGCGTAAGTCCATAATCAAAGCAAAGTAGAAAGTGGTTAATTCATTCATACACATTCACACAAACAGACGTTAGTGAAGCTTCTTTAGTCCAAGAGCTTTACTCGTCAAGTCCAAAAATGTCACATGTTTATAGTTTGAGTTGTGCACAACCTTTAAAATGACGTCATATTAAAACCACATTTTTGTGACTGTGTGGGTACAGGAAGTGTCCTGTCTGTGATCACATTCCCCAAAACATAGACTGTTATCATTCTGATATTGCTTTTTGTTATAGACACGCTGTTGAGTTTATTGGTTCATTTTTCCCTATTTGCATGTCCCCCAATTATTTATTTTTTAAAATTCAACACCACCAATGTCCACATCTATAACTGACCTGTGTATGTTTTTTACGTCACCTGGTTTTGGGTGATACTCCTTGCAGTTTTCAATTGTGTCCTTTGCGTCAGCCGAACCGTTCGCGATGTCCTCCCGCTGCTCCTTGACCTCCTCATCCCCTCCGTCTGCCCCGCCCTCTGAGCCGCTGTGACCTGGACCTTCTCCATCCACATTTGATCTCTGTCGCTGTGTGGCACCTCAGTTTTCTCTGCAAAAGTCTCAGAAGGAACACAAAAATCACCATCATGCACTAAAGCACCAACCACACAGAAAACACTTTGGGATCTGCAATCTTAGTTTGAACTAAATAAATATATGAAATAACCTGGAGGGCCTGGTAGACGATGCCATTTAATGTTTTATTTTTGCAAACAATTTTTGAAAGAGGGTGTTCCTGCCTCTTTTACAAGTTATAGATTGACTTTTAACAAACAAAGTAAAGGCATTAATTTATTTGGGATGTCTTATTTTAAAACCATGTCCTCATCTTTGTTTCTTATTCAGCATTTGGCAGATCTCAATTTCTTTTATTTATTTATTTGTTTTAATTAATTAAGCTATTTAATCATCTAAAATGTTAAATTTGCTCATGTGAAATATATTCCAAGAGCTTGCATGAATTTTGTAAAATAGTTCAACTTAAAACGACTCTAGAACATGTAATAAGTTTAAATACTATTTAGGTAAACCAGCTCCATGGCTGGCCGTACTTAAGATTAAGCTTTAAATAATCAGTACTTCCCGTTGTGGCCTCAGCTGGGTCCAGTCGATGGTCAGAGAGCGGAGGCAGAGCAGGCGGTGAAAAGGAACGGGGTCAAGGATCGACAGCAGGAGCCTGTACAGGAAATAAGAGCGCTCACACAAGAAAATATTAGTTGTGCATGCAATGGTAACATAATTGTAAATTTGCTATGTCTCTTTTTTCAATACTTTAAATACTCCAATGTCAGTATTGTGTTTGAATCTGCTGTGATGACCTCTCTCACAGCTGCCACCTTTATCTCTGTTTTGTCTGTGGCCTGTGAGGAGTCAAGTTTTTTCTAGTTCACAGGCACATGACTAAAACTGGCCGGGACCTCTGAGTCCCGTGAAGGAAAAAAAAAAAAAAAAGAGAGAAAACAGTATCAACCTGATCCTTGCAATCAAAATGTTATGTTAGACAATTTGGAACCTCCAAGATGTGAATTTGGGGAGGTTTTAACTCTTTCGAAAACATCAAATCCATTAAAATTTCCATAAAACCACTGTTTGTTACAGGGAAAAAAAAGATGAGCTCATTTCAACCAAAAATTCAAAATCGAAAAAACAGGAGCAAAACCAGATCCTATTAAAGTCCTGCAGGGTTTCCGCCTAAACTTCTTGTCAAAACAAAATGTGCGCAAAAAAAATCTTGGCCATAAAAAAAAACCATACTCAAACAAACCAAACAATATTCAGTTGCAAAACAAAGCTCTATATTTCTCTTTTAATATAGCTATTTATTTCTTCTTAGATGTAGCTCTATATTCATTATGTCACTCAGTCTAAGCTGTAAGCAGGTTTGAACTGTGTTTATACGGAGACCAAAAACTTTTACGATAAGACGATCAGACATATCAAAATGCATCGTGTGCTATTCTTAAAGTGAATCAGTGCAAAGCATTTCTTCGCTAGTAGAGCATGTGCTGTGTATGTGCTGCTGATGACGTGACTGATTTTCAGGAAATGCATTCTCCATTAAAAGGCTTTTAAAGTTCTAATGCTGTGTGATGTTACCTCTCCTTTTCGTCTGTCTGCTGCACGGCCGGGCTCTGCTCCACCACTGCTGCTGTCAGAGGGTCACGCTGAAGGCCCAGACTCTGCTCAGTGTCCTCTTCACTGCCTTTAAGCAGTAGCTTCAGATGTTCATCTTCTCCCACGTCCATGCCCTGCAGGAGCATCTCCACAGTTAGGTCCATATTGTGTGAAATTTCGCAAAGTACGAATCAAAACTCCATAGTGGTTTTGTTTTGGCCGATTCTCCTTTGCCAGCTTTGTTTTCTTTGGGTCCTGATAGTGGCTTTGTAAACAATGTCTCTCAGATGTAACTTTCTCAGCAACTTTCTTTGCAACATCAGTCATTGTCTTTGAACTAAATCTTCTTTGAGGTGGCACTCATCCACCCGTGTTAGCTTTATTGTCCAATATGCAATGATTTGTTTGGGCGATGTCATTGAGATAATGGCAGTCCGTTTCATTTGTGCCCAGCTTAGTGCAGCTTGTAGCACAAGAGGGCATCCGGGTCGTTGGTGGAGGAATGGTGTGGCAATGGTGTGGGTCTTATTAAGCTTGATCTTCTCCAGAGTCCGGTCCACAGGGTCTGGTCCACAAGGCTGGACAGAGCGTGTTGACCGTCCGTGCAGTGGTTTGGAGCCCGGCGCCGCAGCAGTCAGAGGGTGGTTGTAACAGAAACATAAATAAAGATAATGATTGACGTGTGTGTGCAATTGTTTGCATAGTAATTCTTTACTGTTGCTTAATTTCTATTCCTTCAATTAAAAAAAAAAAAATATATATATATATTATTATTATTTTCTCTTTTCAGGTCTCCTTCTTTAACGTTATCAATGTTTACGTTATAATAAGTCTTTTAACTTTAATTTGCTTTAGTTTTTCTTAGAAATCAGTGCTCAGTGATCCTTCTTCAGGAAAGCTATATTTCTTGGACCACACAGTTAATACTTAAATCCATTCCTTGCCGTGTTTGTCTGTCATGGCCTGGATTAAAGGGCTTGTAGGGGCCTCCTCCACCACTGACTGGTTTGATCCCATTTTATCTCCCAGATATTTTATCTCCCAGATATTTAATATCTCCCAGATTTCTTATCTCCCAGATAAAATGGTAGTGCGCACCTTTCACCGCTTTACGCACGCTCTGCGTAGCGTGTATCTTTAAGACGCTTTACCACCGTCCCGAAAACTCCCCAAGAGCTTTCTCCACTTTTCCTAAGCTGGGCTCTTTAAATTCCCAGGTTAATGTGTCACTTAATAACAATATTAGTGTATTCAATTCAATAAATTAAGTACTCTGAGGTATTTTTAGCCTGCTTTAGCTAAAAACTCTTTAAAGGTTCCCCGAAGAGATCTATGCTCACTTATCTTCCCTTTAAAGGTCAAAGGTCTTGCAATAGATTGTACTCTTAACCCAACCTCTCGTTTTCTTTAAGATGTGACACAAACTTAAACAGAGCTCACTCTTAAATCAAGATTTCTTGCTCAGTCAAGTGGAAAAGTGAGCCAGACTCACTTTCAGCGTCCTGGACTTCCCGACAGCCTGACCCCTAAGGTCTACCTGTCCAGTCTGGTCCAAGGAGGATTCCTACCCCTTCAGATATTTAATCAAATATATTTAGCAGAGCTATCTCCAGCAATCGGCAGACAAACAGAAGGAATGCTTAGTAACTATTTAGTATTACTCCTAGAAGTTTTCAAATTGCAATTAATTTAAAAATCAAACTAAATTTCCCCCTTTACTTTTATTAGATTGTAATAGGACAATTTTAGGGCTCTAAACGCCTATACAACTAATAAAAACTTAAAGATGCAGACTCACTCACCACAACAAAGTAGGATGTTTGGTTCGAAAACCTTGCGCCGGTGGTCCTCGTCCCCGTGAGACAGCCCTCCGTCTCAGAAAGCAGATGAGGTTAGAGGCTGGAAGATCCAGGTGGCCTGACGCTGACTCACGCCGGGAGAGAACCCAGACCGGGCGAAGGCCGCTGTTCGTTGATGCCAACTGTTACGGGAGAATTGCAGTTGTGGATTTCTTTAAAACAAGTTAAACAATAAAAATGCAGAGAGAATGAGTCTGATCAATGAGTTGTTTATTCACTGGTACCAGAGTGAATAACGTCTGTCCCTTTACAGAGTAATCTCTCCCTGCACGACGCGTACAACACATTCAGAGTATAAGCGCTTTATACTCAGAGATAACACATCATGAGGACACAACATACAATAATAGTCAAAGCATAGTACATGAGAACAAGGAGGAAGGTTAACTTACGACATAGATGACATTTATCTAAATGTTTAACTGGGTCAGATGGGCTCCGGCCAGGCGGAACAAACACCAGATACGACTAAGTTAAAGTTAAAGTTAACCTTAGCAATGTAGAATGAGTGAAACCCCAATTTCGGCTATTACAGTTCAGGAGAGCAGCTCCCAAAACACACATGAAACACACATAAAACACACATGAAACAACAATAACATACATTTGCATAACGTTACCTTGATTGTCTTTGCAGAATCTTTGCAGATGTAGGTGTAATTGTAAGCTTAAACATGTGCAATATAAAACAAATTCCTACTAATTTTAAATACAATATAACACTAAACTAAACAGAACAAGACACAGCAGCAAAAACACAAGATACGTCTTAAAATATCCCTAAAAATTTGTCCCATTGTCTGACATTTTTGTCCATTGTCAAATTCACAGTAAATGTCAATTTTTTCATTTAGTAAATGTCCAATGTTATTTAAGCCCAGCCCCCAATAGTCAGTTTTGTCCTTGTCATCCATTTCCTTGTTAATGCTTTGCTTTGCTTTTTTCTGCAGCCAAATGTACATTCCACAAGTATCCATCTAGTGTTGCCATTGCTGGAGTTTTACATCCGAGATATAACGTTTTAAAGTCAAATGGAACGTCAGTAAGTGAAGACAGTTTGCAGTGCCTCATTAATCTCAGTCCAGTGTTTATGAACAAGAGTGCAATCCCTCATTCAACATTGTCTGATACGTTATCGTTTCACTATGGCTCGCTTTGATTAAACTTTCTAAATGATAATGTGAAACGAATGTGGCATAAACAGCCAGATAAAAACAGCGACCTGATTCATTTTACTTCTAAAATTGTAGCGATTATTGTTTTTGGTTTTAGCCCGAAAATATCAATAAACCAAATAATCCGACCCATTTGGAGTCATCCGGGTGGTGGAGTATAATATGATACAAATGCATGTGTCCCTGTCCTCGGCCCCGTGCGTGTCATTCACCTCGTAAGACCTTTATGAGAACTAATGACCCACGCCTCTCCCAGTCTCTCGACCGTCAGCATAATTAGGTTCAACATCAGCTCACAACCTTTCTGTTATGTGCCCTTGAAAGACAGAAAATAGCCTCAGATATTGACAAATGCATGCAGTGATCTGAGTTTTGATGTTTTGAGGTGACGGTTGCCAGCGGCGATAGGCCCGCTTGGGAGGAAATGGCTTTAGTGATTTTTTCTAAATTTGCTTTGATGGTGATTTACTTCAGCATGGATGCGTTTGTGTTTAAACTGTTGAGACGTGAATACATTATGGGTTGGTAAATAGATACAAGGGCATGTTCAGGTGATCTATATTTTATTAGGCGTAATGTGAAGAATACAAATGACGGTAATCACGCTCAATAATATGGTTATGGCGGTTAACTCATGCACACGTTCATTGGCTATATAGCTTTTAAACAACACAGTTCACATTTGCATAATATGGTTTCATTTTTGATGTCATTAAAATGTATGTGGATTTACTATCAGAAAATGATCTTTATTTATGCTGAACTATAGTGTTTGAACTGTCAGGATCACTTTACCTTCTGTCTTCCAGTTGAAGGGAGTCCAAGTATGAATGCTAAATGAACATGGAGCTGGTCGGTTTGTAATCTTAAAGGCTCAGTACTTTAGCCAAAAAATATACTAAAATAAAAGTGTTTTTTTTTCTCTCTCTCTCTTGCCCTGACAAACATGCGTCCTTACTGTGAGTTGCATCTCCACAAACCTGGCTCAGTGTCATGTATGTTCATGTATGTATGTTCATCAAAATGCACTGTCATGAGCAAATCAATAAATAAACAAACAAATACTGATACTCAAGTATCAATACTAAAAACAACAACAACAAAAAAACACTGTTTAGTTTTAGAATGATTATGAGCTTCATCAGAACCAGTACAAGTGTTTATATAATACTACTATAATTTTGTGCTGAAAATGTCGAGTCTGTTGTCTTTGTGGCATTAAATTTAATTAGCATTGAGAATCAAGTGTATTTCTTAGTATCGAAATCAAGTTCAAAATCTTTGCATCATGAGAACACTACTGTGAAGTCCTCTGGAGTCCCAGTTTCAGAGCTTTAACTCGAAAGATCCGATCCCCTCTGGTGATAATTCAATTCAATTCAGTTTATTTTTGTAGTGCCCAAAATCGCAACAACAGCCTCGATGAGCCACAGGTAGAAAGCAGTTTAAATAAACAATGTTCAAGACAATTTAATAAATGAAAAACTGTTCCAGAGCATCCCCTGTACTACTCGGCAAGGAAAAACTAAAAAAAACTGTTGGAAAATACAGACATTTCTGGGAGAAGCACAATGAAGGAGAGATCCTACTCCCATGTACGGATGGTCCAGGAGTGCCGAGCATCCATTTGGACTCAACCAGAACCACTCAAGAGGAAGGAAGATGGCTCATTTAGAGTAGTGAAAGTTCCTCCAGACAGATGACGAACAGTTCATCTAGTGTAGAAAGAGTGCCTCCGAGAAGAGGAGGTACAGTTCATCTGGTGTAGAGAGAGTTCCTCCAGGCACATAAGGACATCTTCCTCAGGGTCTGAGGAAGTGTCTGAAACAAGAGAAAAAACATGTGCACAGCAATGAACAGACCATAAGTGAACTAAAATCTTAAATGTTGTTGATAGTTAAAAGTAGGAAGAACCAGAGGATAGTGTTCATAGGAGAGTGTTCAAGCTGCCATACTTCCTCCAGTGTAGCTGCTCGCAGACCAGCGTCACTAAGACTGTAGGTTTTTATTTCTGTTCCTGACAGGCCTGACCATAAGCTATTTCAAAGAGGAATGTTTTGAGCCTGGTCTTAAATGTAGAGACAGTGTCGGCCTCTTTAACATGAACAGGAGCTGTTTCCATAACACAGGAGCTTGGCTTGGCTAAACACTCTACCTCCTACTGTGCTTTTAGAGACTTTAGGGACCAGCGACTGTCCAGCATTTTGAGAGCAAAGTGCCATGTTTGGATGGTACTCCACTATTGATAAGTTAAGTAACCAAACTAAAATGACTTTCAATAGTTTTAAACCATGTAAACCAAACCAATAATGGTTTCCCCTTATTATTACCTCACACTATTATTACCTAACCTTTAATCTCCTGCAAGACCCATACATGCCCCCTGCTGTCAGCTTTTTTTTTGTTTTGTTTTTTTTTTATTAAAAAGAGTTATACACTTGGAGTTAAGTAGCATAATTTTAGCACAAATTGAAGAAAAAAAAAAAAAAAAATCCACTGCTCACCCTGGTGATCTACAGCCATCCGTAGGTGCGGCCATCAGCATGGTTTGGCAGCACATTTGTTGCTATGATGTTTGCGGTGACGTAGCATCTTGATTTTCAACTACTGTGCTGGGAAATTGTGCCTTGACAAAAAAGAAAACAAAAAAAAATCCATAAATATATATACATAAATAAATATATACTGTTATGTACAGTTATTTATTTAATATCATGAACACCCCCCTTTATTTCAGTTTTCTATGGAAGCCCATTCGTGCCAGTGAATTAAAAATAAAAGCCCTACAGAAAGTCATAATTTTGAGTTTAAATGTCGTAATTTCGAGTTTTAATAGTCGTAATTTCTAGTTTTAAAGTCATAATTATGAGTTTCCAACAATGCTTGGCGAGCTCCAGCAACATGACAGTGGTTCATGTGTTCCCCCCGCACTGGTGAGAACCTTCTCGGGCTCAAAGGTCTGGACTGCTTCATGCCGTGGACAGATGTCTGCGGTGTGCGCTTCGTGGATTGTCCAGACGTCGACTGCAGTGGCTGTGCTGCTGCTGCTGCTGAGGAAACAAGCAGAATGTGCGGTCTAAACGTGGACACTTTGCTGCGTTAATGGGTCAAGTCTATGAGCAAAGAGCTGCACGACTGCGGTGCATGCTGAGCTCAGCACCCGGTTCTGGACATGGTTTAGTCTTAGTTCGGGCATTCAGGGAGAAGCCCGTGGACTTACCCTCCAGTCCCCGTGCGCGAGCTCTCCGTGGCCCGCTCAGACTGGTTCAGACTGACAGCTCAACAGCACCTGATCAGACACACGGCTCCAAAGCCACACAGGGCGAGGCTCTGTCCTGAGCCCCATGGACCATGCAGCATTCTACGGAGCACTCGGGTCTCCAGCTGTGCGTGACTGTGTGCGCGGTGCTGATGTTCTGGACCTGGTCTTGGTCGGGTTGGATGGGGTCAAGTCCAAATGCTCCAACCCCCGGGGAAACTGAGCTCACAGTGTGCCAGGCACTTCACGTTTGCGCACAGCTGGAGACCCGAGATGCTTGTCACCAGTGCGGGGAACACATGAACTGTAGCCGCTGTCATGTCGCTGGAGCTCGCCGAGCACTGTTGGAAACTCATAATTACGACTTTAGAAATTATGACTTTAAAACTCGAAATTATGACTTCCTGTGGGGCCTTTATTTTTAGTTCACTGGCGGAAATGGGCTTCCATAGTTTTCTCACCTAAATATTGATGTTTTCTAATTTCTAATTATAGTGTGTGCTGAACTAAAACATACAACAGTAATCCGTTGAATCTATTAATTCTGTGTACATTGGCTTGACAGAGAGCTTAATACGTGCTCACCTCTTTGTGTCCACATGGGTTTTGTGCCTGACATCATTTCACGATATAGAAACACTAATCCCTTTAAGTATTTTACATGTTGAAGGGAGCTCTATTTATTCTGTAAGAGTGAACAAAACACACAACACAGTGCCTCTGTGCTCAACTCTTGACTGTAGCTCTGCATGAGGCCCAGCTAATTACAAGCATGACATTTCTCAAACCAATTACCGGAACGTGTTCTTTTCTGATTGGTATTTTCAGGCAACACGCTTCATATGTAAGAATTAGCAGCCCATGTTGATCATTAAGCTGCTGAAAGAAAATCTAACTCCTTTTATTCTCAAACGAAAACATAAATATCTTGGTATCAAATCTCCCAATCTAATGTTGCTCTTTTTAGTGTTGCTCATATTATATCATGACAAGGCAGAACTGGAAAGAAACGTAGAACTTAGAAAATGAATGTGAATAGGACTATTTCATGCTTTTTATAGGCCGTGTTAAAAAGGGGGGGAAAAGCCCTACAATGAATGAATGAATGAATGTAGGCCTTTTACTTAATGTAAGAATGGTCTGATATGGATTTTTGGAGCCGATATCCATATCCAATATTTGGCTTGCTGCTGTGACCTAATTGTTGATACACATATTTGGATTTTAAAATGGATATCAAGGCACAAGATCTGAAAGTAACAACAAAATGTGTTTATCCGGGATATAAAATAATTTGTGGCATGATTTAACTGTGAATATGACTGAAAGGATTGTATCTATTTGTAATCTGATTTAATGCATCTTTTCCTGTTACGTAAAGCACTCTGAATTACTTTCTGTATGAATTCTGCTAAAATAAACTTGCCTTGCCAAAGATTGTGCAAACAGACATATTTCTTTTCCGAATTGCTGTTCTACTTCAGTTTTTTCCTTATTACTCTGTTCAAAAATGCACTGAGGACATGTCGGGTATGACACACACACTGGGGCAATTCTCCAAAAACTATTGGCGCCAACGATCAGCCAATTTTTCAATGTTGTACAAAACTCATATTGTTAAAAATAGGTAAATATAAGCCGAAACTGGAACCAATATATCATTAAAATGTTCTACTTTGTTATTAGGGCATGCTGTTTTTGTGTTGATCCCCCATTAAACGTCTTCTTTTTTATTATAACACAATGTTGATGATACAAACAAAGTAAAAACACAGTGAAAATATATGAGGCAACTATTCCATGATATGAAGTTAGATAAGAGCATATAATTGAAGAAAATGTTTGAAATGGCGGCTTGCTATTGTATTTTAACCACTTGCAGCTAACAATAGCACTAAACCAGCACTAAACAGGAAGTCCACTCTGAATAATTATGGTTTGACCCCAGATTCTGTAATTTGGACTCATCATTGTGTTCAGAGCGGGCCTCATTTTTCAGACAAACATTTGGACATGAGCGGGGTTTTTTACGTCTCTGGAAAATAGCGCTTATGTCACAACTTCGCCCAATAACAGGAATTGTGTCGAGAGGCAGAAAATGAATATGTGGCAGTGTAATGACTGACAGAAGAAAACACCGGGTTTGATTGCATCTTATGCAAAGTACCAGGGTAGAGGAGAAACTGAACATTTACACAAAAAATGGAAGGATATGTAATTTACCAGGAAGTGCAGGGTAGAATTTAGCCATTAGTTTACTTAGCCACCAGGAATTTACAATAAATACTAGTTACCAGAGGCGGATTACAGCATATGAGCCTTTAGTCTCTTCCCTCACTTTGATGGTGAACAATAACTTTGGGTTCGTTCACATTTGTTCATACAACACATCAAAATTGAGACCATACTCTGACTAAATATAACAAAACTGGACTAGATCAGGACAAGACCAGCAAAGGACAAAATTAAGTCCATATCTGGACTAAAGAATGAATACATGACGTGGACACACTCAAAGAGACAAAAGAACTGTCTGGGATAGTCATATGCAGTTGCTTCCAAATGGTTCTCATTCTAATACATGTCCCTAAAATATGTCCCTGACAGTTATGTCCCTGACAGTTGTTTCCCAAAAACTAAATTGAGCCCATTTTGGTGATGTTTTATTTATTTATTTGTATTAGGACAGCTTTTATTGATGAATGTGTCAGCAGCAGCATCAACATAAATATGCTGCAGGTAGAACAATCATTACATTTCATCCATTGTCCAAAGGCAGGTAAAAACATTCAACATTTAGAATTTCATAATTTTGTGCCTCTGACAGACACCACCATTCAAGTTAGTCCTGGGCCTGGGACCTCTAGTAAATGCTCTTCCAATGTTAATATTTTTAGAAATCAAATCTGTTGAGAATGGAAGGGCTTAAAAATGAGACAGACATTTAGGAACATCTGATAACTTTCAAAATCCAATATGTTGTACTTACATAGAATGTTAAAATAATGATAATAAGGAGGATTTTTCAAAGGGGACTTTGTTGCTGTCATTGTAATTTTTTTTTTTTTTCTGATGGAACAATTTTTCATATTCAAACAATCAAAACAAACTCTATTCATTCATCATTCCTCCACAGATTGCTGCTTTTACTGTGCTCTGGGGAGTAAACTGTGTTTTCCTGTGTTTCCTGACCTGAACTAGAAGATTTAAAAGTAAAGTGACACAGCCTTTAAAAACCAAAGCAAAATACTTTTTAGCTTCTAACAGGCAGTGGGACGTTCCATTGTTGTCTTTCCATTGTCTATTGTGTGCACTGAACCACACAGATCATGTTTCAGGAAAATTATTCCTTCCTGATTTGAAGGATTTTGTGAGGACCTTTCTTCATTCAAGAGACATAATATTTTTATTCAAATGGTGTTATTGCTAACAACAGAGGAGAGTTAAATTCCTTCAAATCAGGAGGGCATTGCCTGAAAACCCATGAATAATTGTTTTCTTTATGTAAACATTTGCACTTTTTGTTGGTCTAGAGCAGTGGTTCTTAAACTTTTTGTCTGGGGACCCCACAAAAAAATCTTGTGAGGTCTGGCGACCCCACATTACTCCCACGCCGATTTTGGGCAGACCTATAGTTATTGACACTCCCTCAAAAGGTTTTTGTCATTCCGTCAAACTAAATCAAGTAAAAACCAACTGGCAATGTAAGAACTACAAGAATTTATATCACAACAAGTGGAACAAAGCGAACAAAGTGAACAAATAAACACTGAATAATTATGACATTAAATAATACACTAAATAATGTTGTATTTATGTCTATAAAATACAGGGGTCACTGGGTCAAATGCCCTACAAAAAAAAGTACTGTGGGATTTTATTTTATTTACCTCACTGTACAGCAGTAAAACTAACTTTGACTTGCACTTCACTGATGGCCTTATATCTGACAGATTCCAATGTCAACTATACACTTACAATGTATATAAACTAAAACACTTAAAATTGTACATGAAATAATATGCAGTGAGCCAGAGCCCTCTGTGATTTTGTGAAGAGAGAGAGAGTAAAAGGCGTGGACCGACAGGAGCCATGAGGCCCAGCCTCAGGTGGCACTTTTCTCCATCATCTGAGTGAAACTGCACGCAAAAGGCGCTGTGAGGAGCGGAAGACCTGAAGCGCTGAAGCGGGTTTGAATGACGAACGAGCCCCGCTCTGACCGCACGAGCCCCGCTCTGACCGCAGGAGCCCCGCTCACGGACCGCACGAGTCCAGTTCACGGAGCTCACGAGCCCCGCTCACGGACCGCACGAGCCCTGCTCACGGACCGCACGAGTCCAGTTCACGGACCGCACGAGTCCAGTTCACGGAGCTCACGAACCGCACGAGCCCCGCTCACGGACCGCGCGAGCCCCGCTCACGGACCGCACGAGCCCCGCTCACGGACCGCACGAGCCCCGCTCACGGACCGCACGAGTCCAGTTCACGGACCGCACGAGCCCCGCTCACGGACCTCACGAGTCCAGTTCACGGACCGCGCGAGCCCCGCTCACGGACCTCAGATAGGCAGAATAAGCGCCTGACAGGGCTTCATGTGTTTAGTGTTCTACCTGCACCAACGGGACGCCTCCTGGCCGGCCCACGTTATCCCCTCCCTGCTCCTTTCTTCAGTTTTTTGGGAAGGCATCCGTGCTCTCTCCTCCTGTTCTTTCCTCCACTGCGCGCTAACTCTCTCTCTTCTCCTGCTCTCTCTCTCCTCTGTTGCGCTCTCTTTTCTCTCTCTCCGCCCGTGTAGAGCCGCGCTCTTTCAGTCAGGTGTCTTGACCCCTTTATTCGAGGATGAGGAGGAAAAGAACACAGCACTGGCTGCTCACGCGCTCTTTCACCGTGGAGCGCATGTTACGGACGTGCGCGCCTCTGCCCCCAGCCGAGCCCGACTCAGCCCGACAGCAGAGCGGACGGGTCGGTTTCGGGCCGGCTCCGGCTCGGGACAAGAATTTAAGCTCTAAGCGGCACACACAGCGCCTAGGAATGCGAAAACAGCAGCTCTGAATTTGTATATATATATTTTTTTCATAGTTTCACCTCACAAAATAGCCGTTAATTCCCGACTGGAAAAAATTTGGCGACCCCACAAAAGTTTTCCGCGACCCCACTTGGGGTCGCGACCCCTAGTTTAAGAACCACTGGTCTAGAGTGATTAGCAGTGTGTACATGCTGACCATGTTCCTATTTAAACACAGCACTCAGCGAGAGAGGGAAAGGGCAGGATGATGCGAACGATGAAGAGGGAATTCTTGAAGCACAAATTGGAAATCTTGGATCTACTGGTTTGTGCGAGAGCGGGATGAAAGAGAGAGGCGGCTAGGAAGATACTGCGATGCAATCTTTTTGGAGTCCTTTCTAAAGAACTGGGAATTTACTGGGATTCTCCTTGGCTTCTGTGGAAATAATCTCAGCCAGCACTTCTCAAACTTTAACTAGTACTTGCAATAATATAGACATAAAGGTTGTCCAAAACTCAAGAGTAGGAGGGGGGAAAATCTGGCAACACAAGAAGGTAATTATCAACCAAAACTGGCAGCATCCCTCAGATCAAAAACAAAAGATAACACATGCTTTCCCAAGAATAAAGTGCGTGGATCCAAAGAGAAATCCTTGAGGAGGTGGAAAATCTCCTCAAACTCGCAGGCATTAGAGCTTTGTTAAACTAGTAATTCGTGTTATATTGTAAATGAAGACAGCTTGGCAGAGGCGAGGTGACGGAGGGTGAAGTCGTGATGGTTTTTCAAACAGGGACTGATTGCAGAATTGGCAGGAGGAGAACTGCTGAGAACAAAGATCAGGTGAGTGGAGAGGAACTGAGCTGCTTTTGTGGTTTGGATGGTGGGAAAAACTGACAAATGATGCCCAAGAAGACACAAAACACGCAAAAAGCTAAAGCTAAGCTAAAACAGAAAATATATCAGTTAAAAAAAGAATGTATTGAAATATCTTTTTTTGACGATTCATATATTACGTACAGCTCATCTCTCATTTACCAACGGGACAGAAAATTGTACCTTCCTCACTGGCAAATTAGGGTATATACTTCACAATTAAATACTCTGAATTCAAATCGTTTTAAGCTTTTTTCAACCACTTTTTTCCAAAACTAAATTAAAAACTGAAACTGCAGTATCATACTCTGAATTCAAGCTATTTTAAGCTCTTTTTTTTGCTGTGTAGTCAGTGTTTTCCTCCTTTCTGTTCTGTTGCTTTGTCTAAATGCCTATGTTGCGTTTTATCTCGTGTCCTCTGTCTTTCAGTGCTGCCAAATTAACAGAGACTATGACATCTTTTCATTTGCTAATCCCAAATAATACCCGAGAAATGCTTTATGAAATTCTTGGACAAAACAGCCATGAATAACCGCAGACAAAACATGCAAACTGCGAACAGAAAAGCTCCACTTGGTTCTGGGATCAAAACCACAACTTACACAAAATGTTAAATGGTGACATCTGTCCACATTCTGAATCAGTAGAAACAAATTTGAACTCCCCTAGTCATGAAAAAAAAATCTGAAGGCATTTGTAAATATGGTAAATACAGTCATAAATGAATGATGAAGTATAAACACAAGTATTTTGCACATAAGAAATCATCTATAAACTGAATTGTTCGCCTATAAACATGTTTTTGAAATGTTGCTTCTGAAACTAATGTGGAATTCGTTGATAAAACACATTTGAGAGATGCATAAAATAAATAGTGAATTGAGTGAAGCTATTTGCTGTAAGATTTATTGAATACTATGAAGAGTTATCAACCGTATAGTGTCACGTTTCACCCATTTGGGTTTTCTGAAGAACGGCTTGAACAATCTGTAGAATCATCCTGCCGAATCTCTCCTTTCTGTAATAATTTCTCTATGTCCTCCAAGATATCACTGAAGTCCAGAGTCAGTTCCTCTTTCACTGCGTCCAAAACTGCTGCTATCTCCAAAGCATCTGCAATCGCAAATAAAAGAATATGCACATCCTTTTTAGTATCTTAGAGTGAGTAGAAAGTATAAGCCACTAAGCAACCAAGCCATTAAAAAACACTTTTAATTAGCATCGCGCTTAATAATACACTCCCATATTGTATCTGGACTTGATTTGATATTCTGATATTATGCTAATTAAAGTTACAAACGCCAATTTAAACTAATTCACAATTTTTCAACAACCTTACAATAATTGACTCCAACTTTGTTCTGGTGTCATGGTGAAAATGATCTTAATAGCAAATTGGCGTTATATTGAGCATTTGCATGAGGAGAGGAGAAACAGAGATGTCACTTCTGATTATTATCTTGCGGTGGGTGTTGACATAAATAAAGGCGAACACTAATATGCTTGAAGCGAGTTGGGAACAATTAGGCTTGGGTCTATTTTTACACAGCTCCTGACTGATTGCTGTGTCAAAGTCTTAAAGGGACAGTGGCTTTGATGAGGATTATATTCCACCAATCGGATATCATCACAACCACTGATAAACTGTTTTCTGCTTTGAGCCAGAACACCTTTAACAATGTACGTTTGAACCTTGATTTTCAACCAGTGTGCCGGAGAACACCAGGTTTTTTTTCCAGGTGTGCTTTGAATGTTTTTTAACAGATTCACACATGGATTTAATTGAATAAGTGACCATTTTGAAGTGCCTTGAACATACTTCTGTAACAAAAAGTTGCCCAATTTGAAGAACTGGACAGCGGCACGCACATTATATCACACTTTATAGGCCACTTTTTGTTTCTAAATGGTCTGGTTTTGGTAAGGTTGTAGTTATTGGAATATCTTTTCAACCAAAATGTGTACTGCGATTGAAAATCCCATGCATTAGACTAAATGTGACCGATTCTTCTTATTGGCCCACATTTCATTGCCCCTTTACCACTTGTCTAATCGTTATAGTAGTCAAATATATTAACTGTGCAACTTTCCTTCTTTTCTGATGGATTGTCATAGTCGTAGTTCCAAAGATATCCATGACAGGAGTTTTGAGGCCCAAATACATAGTCCTGAAGTCCTGTGGGACGGTGATGACCAGAAACAGCCTGTGCGCTTTGTTAATCTCAGTCCAAAGTGTCTGCGCAATAGGACAGTCCCAAAACACATGGTAATGGTGGGTCACTTGCCAAACACACAAGCATTTCCCTGAATAGTGAGCACTCTGGCAAGATGTAACTTTTCAGGTGAGGGTCCGCCACCTGCTTTTCTCCATAGAGATGTTATTTGCTTGTAATGTTCCACATTAAGCTTATCTATCTCCATGGAGACAAACAGGTGACTTCACCAGGTCAAGTTATAGATCATCTCTTCTGGAGCGATGAGCCTCATTGCTCACGGCAAGAACACTTTTTTTTTTTTTAAGATAAAGAGGTTTGATGCCATTCCTCATAAGCATCACCATGATGACAAGCACCAGAAAAGTTACATATCACACCTTTAAAACACACTCTTCAATAATCAATTAACAATTCACTACATTGTTACTACAAAAACTACATTTGTGCTTACACGTATTGAATTGCTCTATATGTCTAGTGTTGCCATTACTCATCTACGTGCAATATTTTCACTATAACATTGACGTCTGGAGCTACTGTGGCTCCTTTATCTGTATTATTTACAAAAAAGACAACATGCTACACAACGGCTACACAATGTTAAACTCCACCAATTCTCCAAGTTGAATTTCTCATGCAAGAGATGACCCAACAATTAACTAAGGCCCAGCTTGAACTCAGAATGAAAAATATTTTTGGTGCAGTTGCCTTAGCTTGCAGTGTTTAACGTAATAAACACATTGGAGAAGTCTCTTAGCCGTACCACGCACTCGCCTCATGCTCGCTCAACATATGGTGAAGTTATTTTGCAGTCAGCCCACACGTTCTCAATGCTGCCTCATTTACTGGATGTACTCTGCAGCTCGGAGCGCGGATGATGCAAAACGCCGTTGATCTTTCATCCTCTTCTGTCTATGACGTGACATCACTGCACCGTGTGCCATCAGCGTGTTAACAAGGTCATCGGTGCAGCCTCAGGTAAACATCAGAGCTGACATGAGCAGTTTTTGAAAGGGACACATGTATTTTTGGAGTCGCGTTGCAGTGACAACCTCCGCCGCCTCTGTGTCTTAATCATATCCCCCTCTCTAAATTTGTCAGCCGAGCCTGGGGTTTCTGTCTTATGCAGCGCAAATGAGCTCACACAAAAAGACACTGCTTCTCCAAGTCAGGTTTGGATCAGTGTCAAAATAAATTTGGGTTTTGGTGACTTTGGCAACCACTTTACAAAAAGTTTCACACCGGGCTTCGACCACTCAACACTTTGTGAAACATACTGTAAATAAAACCAGTCTGTATTAAGCAAAGGTTGGCACAAAGCATGTTTTATTCTTGGTAAAACTATGTCAAAAGTTGAAAGTGAGACTTTTGGAAATGACTTGAATTTGAAAGCAGTCACACCACACATTTCACAAAAGTTACAGGAGCAACTATAGAAGTAGCAAAGAAAGTTTTACTCTTCAATTTACTAATTAAAAACCTCAGTTAATAGTGAGATGTGGCCAAATTGAAAAATCCTCATCAACTATTAGTAATGTCACTGCAACAACACTTGATTGAGTATTAGATTTGCAAAACCAAATATAAGCCGACTCGTTCTATTCCAGTTCAAATGAGCTCACACAAAGAAAACATTTTAGAATTGTATGAAAACAACTTGCAGGTTTTGGTGACTAGAAAACTGACACTGTAATTCTCACAAGAAAAGTATTTCTGCTCAAAAAGGTCAAAAAGAATTTGAAGATTTTTCAAAATTATGTTCTCAAAATATATTGAGTACATTTTATACAACTTTGAAAATGCGCCATCCTTTCTATCTTCTCCAGCACAATAAACCTAACTTCTCTGCATCAAAAACACCTTCAGTTTTTTATTGTTGCTTTTGTGAAATCCTGGCTATCTCTACATCCTGGTGCAGGTCTTGAAATGGGTCATGTTCCTGTCCAGTGCAGTCCATGCAGGCTGCTGTTCTTTCTCTGTACGTTTGAAAAGCTCCATAGTGAGTAGTTTTACACTCATTACTGCTCCATAGGCAGGATCTGGGGAGCCGTATGCCTCCCATGTGCACTGTGAACAGTCTCAAAGCTATTGCAGTGTTTACTATCCCCCAGTGAAAGCCGTGCAGAGCAGAGTGCTGCGTTAGATGGATGGTCCCTTCCCATTGGTGTATGAGATATTTCCCTGTTGTTTGCCACTAGCGGCGCGCCCTGATCTCGCTGTAATTTGGCGTCTGTGGATGGGTGGAGTTTTGCAAGTCTAATTTGTGTCCTTGAATTGAATTACAAAAAAGCCATATGGAGGATTTGCATTTGAATCATTTCATATTTTAATCTCAGAGGTCATTTATCTTGTGCTGCACACAAAAGTGCATCAAAAATATGAAAGCCAAATAGTGGCTCTAAATCCTTCTGTAGTGACAACTGCTTATTCCAAATGTGTAACAGCAACTCAAAAACTGTTAAGTAATCATAAATATTTCTGTGATTTAAATGTGTGATTTGCATTTATAGAAGCGTCCTTGTGTCTGAGAGAAGGCGGTCAAATGTTATTCAGGGGTTGTTCGACAGCTTCTGCACTAATTACAGTGCTATTTATTACCCAAAAACCAGACATGTCTTTATAAAACACTCAGATAAAATAAAATTAAAGCTAGATAACAAACAGGATTATGAGAATATCACTTTTATTTCACCTAAATGTGCTCTCATAACCCAAAGTTGTGTTTACTGCCTTTGAATGTGCTGCTTCCAGTTCTGACTGTTTAAGAAATTCTGGAAAAAAAAAGCCTTTTGCTCAACAGTTTTTTCCTTTTACAGTCATTTCTGTGTCATGTATTTCCTGTGGTAAACAAACATGTTTACATTGCTTTCATTTTGATTCTGAAATAGAGTTTCAGCTGCGGTTTTCAGTCAAGTGTTGACAGTGCATTAAGATTAAATGATTCAGTCATGTTTTTAGTGATACACACATCAGTAATTTACAATTAAATGTTTGCTTCATTTCGTTTCAAAGAGAGACATAATCCTTTTTCAGTCTGAAATGCCATAAGCACATGATTTCATGTGTCAATTGTCACTGTCAAAGTCCTCCTGCATGAGTTTGTGATTTCACAGTCAAAATTAAGATTCAAAAATACATTTAATATTGCTCAAGTCATGACAGGATAAAAAACCTTGCTGTGCTTGAGGAGGTCATGATTTTGGAATGAAAACCCCACTTGTTTAGACTAAAACACTGCGCTCCGATGATGCAGATGATATTTTTCTATGATTTTGCCAAATAGTCAATGACAGTCATCATAATTTTCAAGTCATCAACCTTTAGAGTACAATTCAAATGTTATTGAACAAACCTTCCATTGATAACATCTTTTTTCAAAAAATAAAAAACCTAAAATGCACTGTTCCTAATTACTATGCACAACAGAGTTTCAACCCATGTTATTGTTGTAAAGAACTGAAAAGGGTAATTTTTTTAAATTAGAAGCATTAGCAGGTTATATTTAATGAAATCAAAAGCTATTTCAATCAGAACATCTGAACAGGTCAAGTTACATTTGAACATAGCAGCCCTTATTTGATCGGAGCTTCACAATTCTTGCATCCACTGAACTTGTGAGTTTGTGGAGAGTTTCTGCTTGAATTTCTTTGCAGGACGTCAGAACAGCCTCCAGAGCTGCTGTTTGGATGTGAACTGCCTCCCTCCCTCAGAGATCTTTGGCTTGAGGCTCCAAAGGTTCTCAATAGGGGTGAGGTCAGGGGCCACACCATGATCTCTACCTTTAAGCCCAGAGCAGAGGTCATTTTCACACCTTCAGGGACCCTAAAGGGGTCGACCAGCTCTCTCACCATGATTCTGGCCCAAAACATGACTCCGCCCCCTCCTTGCTGACGTCGCAGCCTTGTTGGGACATGGTGGCCGTCCACCAGCCATCCATCACTCCATCCATCTGGACCATCCAGGGTTGTTTGAAATGAGTCTTCATGTATTTCTGGGCCACTGGAGCCGTTTCTGCTGGTGAGCGTTGGTTAAGGGTGGCCCAATAGAGGGTTTATGCATAACTGCAGCCTCAGGAGGATCCTGCACCTTGATGTTCATGGGACTCCAGAGGCACCAGCAGCTTCAAATACCTGTTTGCTGCTTTTTAATGGCATTTTAACAGCTCTTAAGCCGATGCATTTGTCTGTCAGAAACCTTCCTCATTGTGCCTTTATCTGCACGAATCCGTGTGTGCTCTGAATCAGCAACAAATCTCTGAATGGTACGATGATCACGCTTAAGTTTTTGTGAAATATCTAAAGTTTTCATACCTTGTCCAAGGCATTCAACTGTTTCACACTTTTCGGCACAAGAGAGATCCTTTTTCTTTCACATATTGCTTAAAAATGGTGGTCTGTTTAGTAATGTGGAATGTCCTTCTCAAGTAGTTTTTCCTTTATTTGGACTTACCTGGCAAACTAACTGGCCAGGAGTCTGAGATTGTTTTCACTGACCCCTGGCCCTGAGACACAATACCATCCATGAGTTTCACTGAAAAAAACAAAAACAAAAAAAAACCTTTATGACACTTAAACACAATTTGCATAATAATTTGGAACACAGTGTAGAACACAGGCATTAATCAGGTTTGGGGCAAATCTTTCCAGAAGTGTTGATTTGAGATTGTGATTGCTTAATTGTTCTGTAATTCTTTGTAGAAAAATCAGGTTTTAATACATTTCACTGTCGAGCAACTCCAACAGTTATGTATATTTTGATCCTATGTCCAGCCCTCTCTGAGTTTAATCATCTCTGTCAGGACTACATGCCTTTTTATCTGCTCTTCAAAGTGTATATTTAATGCTTTGACCAAGAGAAATTTGCAGAAATTCCTCTCGTGACTGTGATCCACTTTCACTAATTTCCTGAAAATGCAGTGTGCATTGTCACAGTTGTGTCCATTCTTTTTATTTTTCCAGCATGTCCAGCTTTTGCATGATTTTCCTGCTCTCTCTCATTCCCTAACCATATGTACCAGAGACGTTTATTCATGTTTTTCTAGCCAAATTGTTCCTTCCTGATTTGAAGGATTTTGTGAGGACCTTTCCCCATTCAATAGATATGTTATTTTGAATCACTCTGCTATAACAACAGAGGACCGTTGCCATGCCAAATTCTTCCAATCAGGATCCACATGCCTGAAACCCATGAATATACTCCCCTTGTTCATTCAGTCTTTGCTAGATTGTTTGCCAATCAAGGGGACACTCAAGTTGTGTAATGCTGTTTTTTGTTTTGCCCTCGTGCAATACTGTACTCTGAATCTACACTATTTCCTGTTTCAGAGCCTGTTTATGCCCAGGCTATTTTGTAATTTGGCTATGTAAGTTGTAATAAATTATAATAAAGACATATTTTCTTAAGTTGTTATTCCGCCTTATTTGTCATATCAAAGTTCTGTGTTTGACGGCCTTTTTCTGTTGAACTTTGAAAGACTTTTGTTTGACCTAATTCTTTGAGTCCAGTAACAGATAGAGGCCAGTATGAGCTCATCTCAGGAAAGCCCGATGGAGCAGCTTGACAGACAGAGTATACACCGGGTCGAGTTAGCATCTACGACTACTGCAGCTCAATGGTCAGCTGCAGCTAGTGAACAAAATCTTGCTACTTTGACAGCTCAGATCCAACAACTGGCAGCCATTGTTACCCAGCTAGTCACTGCTGTCACTCTCGGACCTGTTTCTGTTTCTTAGCGTGTTCCTAGTGTTATTTAGTGTTGTATTTGAGTTCAGTTTACTTGGGTGACCGCTAATTCTGAAATGGCCAACGCAAAAGGGTAAGGATAAAAAGATCCTCGAGCAAGAGTGAGTTGAGCAACGTAAATATTGTATATTCATGAAATATTCAGTCTCCACTTGAGATATTTAGGCATTTTACACGAAAACCACAGGAGTAAATAATGAAATAGAGTGGCTTAGAGGACGGAATGGGATGGTTTGAAGACTAGCTTTTTCTTATTACATTAAAATGAATGTGATAGAAGTTTTTATTGACTCATTCATGCATGTTTGTTTATAACACAACAGAACAAAAACAAGGCAAAGAGAGAAACATTCAAACATTTAAAAATAGTCCTCCTACATGTGTAATTATATACACATTGTTACATCACATTAGTTAAAGTTGATTATTCTGTTTTATTTGTAAATTGTAGCAGCGATATGTGGAGCAGTAAATCATGCTAAAAACAGCACCTGCCTTTTCAAGCTGGATATTATAGTCACAGACCAGAAATACTTTGGGTTGATGAAAATCGCAAATACATTCATTCTGTTCAATTTCCACACAAATTATATGATGTAAAAATAAAATTCAAGTTGAGAAATACCAGTGAACTAAACATAGTGAACATAATTATATTTAAGATTGTCCTAAATGTTTACCCAGGTTGACATTTTTGGTGAAGTTTAAATGTTACTTCCTGGTTGGACACGAGCAGCAAATGTGACATAGATAGAGGTAATTCCACAATGGTTACCTTGCAACTACGCAGTAAACAAGGGCCAAAATCTAAATGAAGTACACAATAGTTATGAAATGACAAATGACAATATCTGGTGAAACATGTCTTTTGTTAAATGATCGTTTAAACCAGTGGCTCTGGTCGCGAAATGATTTCTTAAACAAGGCTTGATAGTCTTCAGGTAAATTCAGTTTAATTAAATTATTTTTGTAGAGCCCAAAATCGACAGGTAAATGTAGCTTCCTATTTGTTGGCTTACCAAAGTAATTTTTCTAGGTCTATATTCTCAAAATAAAGTGATAAAGGAGCCTAATGTCTAATGTTTAATACATCTTTTCGTGCTTCTAATGTTTAATACATTAGACATTAGGCTACTTTATCACTTTGTGGGTGGCCCACTGTAATTTTGGGGGTCACAACTGATAAAGGTTGAGAACCACTGGTTGAAACTATAACTGCTTATTGATGATCAACTTTTATTTTTCAAATTTTCTTCACAAACTGCCACTTGACTGATGTGATTTACAATTTATTTATCACAGGGGCTAATACCAACAAACTAAGTCCTTATAAAAACAAAAACAAAAAAACATCTCACATGCACTTTACATTTCAAGAGTCTTTTCGTGTATTTTTTTCCACAGTCATTTCTGTATTCACATTTTCCATCGTTTCGTGCTTCAGTGATACTGTATTATACCACTGCAGTCAGCTGACACATATATTTCCTTGTTTGCACATGTTTTATTATCCGAATAATGGGGAAAATAAATCCTAAACCTGTTGTGAGGCACAATCTATACATTATTCATTAAATGCCAAATAAATAATACAGTACATGCCAGTCTTTTATAAGCTGTTGTTTATTTATTTAACACATTTCCATTGTTTCTGGAGGAAAATTATAGTAAATATTAATGAGGATTTCTTGTATATTGTGGGCTTAGGTTTTACAGGTAAATCCGCTCTAATCTTTACCGCTCTGTCGCCGTCTCCTCTCCTTTGTACCTGCTCTGCTACTTTATTAAATATATGCTAATAATGTATTGTATTTTCCCTACATTGGATTATGCGCACAGGAAAGCGTCCCGTGCTCATTAGCTGTTCCAGATAAATCTTGGGCGCTGTGTTTTGGTATTAATGTGATTCGCTTTATCTCGCTTGAAAGCTGAGGAATTGGCCTCATCATAAAGGCTTCCACCAAAGAGTGTTTTTCTAATGACTTTGAGAAAGATAAGTGTCTGTGGGCAAAATGAGCAGTAATTATCATATGACTCAATTGCTGCTGATGTGAGGGTCAAACTGGCAGTCTGGTCCAAACAGGCCAAAGGATCATCAATGTAATGTATGAGCTCAATTAGATGTACAATAACGCAAAACAACCCAAGATTAGAAAATGCCAAAAGTAATACTGTCAATGAGGGTTTTAGGGAAACGAGGTCAGAGGCAACACACAGCAGTCGTCAGTGCCTGGAACTGTTGACGGCTCAGAGCTGTTAGTTCCTCGGGAAACATGACCGATTGTGAAAAGAGAAGGGTCGACCTATATTTACCTCCATCACATCTCATTGTCTAATTTAGTGTAATTTCCTCTTCTGAATGATCTCCATCTGAGTCGGTCTACTTTCCACCTCCTAATGTAATAAAAAAAATGTCCCTGAGGATATATGAAATACACTTTAATATAAAACCCTACATGTACATGTCTGTTAATTGACTTTGACAGTTAAAATGATGTGATCTTGTTGAAACAGTGAAAAAAAAGTTGTACTCTAATTGAAGCTGTTGTGCATGACAGCAGGCTATAAATGTAATAAACATCTGAAAGTCATTGGTTTCAATTTACTGATTAAACAATCAATTATGCAAACACTGTTTTTAAAAGACATTTGTGATCATTTTTCTCCAAACTTCTTTCTCTCACACACAGTTAACAGATTAATAATAATTAGAATCACCAATATACAATCTTAATAAAGATTTTGACGGTGGTTAAAGCTTTCCCAAAATGAAAACCCAAATCAACGCCAAAATACATTTGTAGCTTAATTAATGTGAGGCTTGACTCACTGCAGTCCGTTTAGTTGCAGAAATCCACTTCTGTCGTCAATCTAGAGCTGTGAAATTTGGTAAAAACCTCTGTCTTTCATCTGCCCTCGATCGTTTGTCCATCCTGGTGTGCAAAAAATAATCCACAGCCTCTGAAACGCCTATAAAGTTTGTTAATTGTGGCTGGCACCATAAGTTTTCAATGCCAGTTCCCCGCCAGCAGCCCTGCCAATGTGGAGTTTGGTGGTGCATGCCGGGATAGCGTGATATTTATTTTATACACAATATTACATTATAGTCTGTTCTCACGTGCATGATTGGTGCCCATGGAACCAAATTTCTGCTCTGCTATATGGGGTTGTGAATCGGCACTTCTAATTCATGATCAGCTCCTAGAGATTGATCCGAGCAGACTAGCATCAAAGTCAGTTCTTTGTCTTCATCCATCTATGCCGCCTGACAGCTCAAAAGCATCGTTCTACATGTACTCACCCACCTCTGGGTCACAGCAGCTTTGGGGTAACCCACAGACTTGAAAGAGCACTTCAAACAGTGAAGATTCCTTAGGGCAAGACACTTCCCGCCCTCCCTTTATGTGGCTCTACAGTTTGAGTGTTGTGTGTACAAATGGGTTAAAACATTTCTCCCCACGAATCCCTGTGGAGGTACAAAAATGCTCTCTTACAATTTCCATGCAATCTGGAGCCGAGGTTAGAGCTGCATGTACAAAGATAGCAAAATACTTAAATGTGGATTTTGTCAAACGTTTAGGGTGTAATGTAAATTCAACAATTGAAGTGTGCAAATGGTTCACAACACCTTAATATTAATAGTAATGTAATCTATAGAGCTGGACGACCTATGTTATTATCGAGAATGGGGGATGTGCTCATAAATCAGTATAATTTTCCAATATACACTGCCTGGCCAAAAACAAAGTCACCACAGAAATGAAAGGTCACATGCACTAATATTTGGTTGGACCACCTTCAGCTTTGATTACAGCCCACGTTTGCTTGTGCCATTGTTTCAGTAAGCCTCTGCAATGTCAAAAGACTTGTTTCCTCCCATAGTGGCATTCATTTTTCACCAATACCTTCTCCTGTACATCCCAAAGATTATAAATGGAGAATGACTCTGGAACAGGGAAAACCTTGACTCTTTAGACCACACCACTCCATCGCACAATACTTTCAGTCTTAAACATAGCCTTGAGTTGAACAGTTGTTTTTCCTCTCACAGGATTCTGTCAAACGTTTAAGTGATTCAGACCACTCAGGATTTTTTTTTCCTGAACACAGCTCTTCCTCAAAGAAGATGGTTCCTCACTACCCTTCCAGTTTTCAATAATGCGTTGGAGAGTTCTTAAGCCAATTTGAATAGTTTCTGCAATGTCCTTTTTGTGTTTTGTCTGCCCGATTGCTTCTCAAACACACTGACATCTTCTCCACGACCACAGGATTTCTCTCTCCTCTTGGTTGTGACAGAAATGAGAAGCCACTCACTGCATCAATTATCCAATAGAAGGCTCCTACTTATTTGCTTAGTTGAATCCTGGTGGTGACTTTTTTTTTGGGCAAGGCAGTGTGTATTTACAGCCAATATTTTTAAACCACTCTGACTGATTTTCCATAACAAGACTAAAATGACCCCCAATTAAAACTGAATCTGTTTCTAAAGCCTTTGGGGGTAGAAATGGCTGGGCTCTTTGTTGAAGCTTTGACTCTGTAGTTTTAGCTTCTGCTTTCTGATCTACTCTGATTGTAAGTGGTAACAAGCTCTGCAGAGGAACATCAGATGTCCAATCCTGCACACATATTTTGGATAAATATAAAGAGTAGTAAGGCTGCTGGACTGACAGACAGTAGACTTAGCATTTCTTGGGTTTTGGCAATTTCCATTTCAAAGCAGAGGCCAATATAACTAAAATGAGATTTTAGAACTTGCAATTAATTTTAAAAAGATGGGAGTAATGCCTATAATAGCGAAATAACATTAAAGATTAATTTTGGAATTTGGAGTGTAGACTGATCCTGATTCATCCCAGAATTGTTGGCTTGACTAAAAATAAGTGGGTTGTAGCTTTCCTTGTCTGTTTGATCTTTTATCAAATGGTGGGAAAAAGGAATAAAAGCACAAAAGAAAAACATTCTATTTCTACCTGAAATAGAAGAACAATGAAGCCTCAACAGCAATGAAAAACTCCCTACCAACCATAATAAATGTATAGTAAACTGCTCGACTGTCCTAATCAGAGCATGTGAATGTAAATACTATTGGTCTAAGTTAAAAAGTGCCATCTGATGAAGCAACATTTCTGAGCCAAGAAAAGCTTTTAGTGGGTTCCTAATGTTTCATCATTATATCTGGCTGCTGATGCACACAATCTAATAGTCTGATGATGAATAATGTGTTAAAGTGTAACCCAAAAGCATTACTCCTCCTTATGCCATCTCACATTAGGAATAGTTTGAATTTTTGTCCCTGTTTGAAGAAAATGGTTTGAGCAATAATTTTGTATGATGGATCTTTTAAACAGGCGGGCTAAAAGATGGATATATTTTGCTTGAGATGACACATGGCAGGCTGTCGTCTTTAACCTCGGCGTGGGCTGATTACAAACTGTTGACGTTGCTTGATGGGATTTAGAAGTGTGCATGCCAAAGTAATAAATGCTTTTGAAATGATTGAAAATTTAACAGGATAACATTTCTGACAATGTAGTGTTTGTGGGGTCATTGAGGTAAAAGTGATTTGGGGTTTTAAATGTTTTCTAAACAAATCCAAGAAAGAATATTTATAAACATGCAGTATTTGTAAGGAAAGAAATTTGTAGCTATTAAGTTAAACTGACCGGACTCAGTGCTTCCTCTTTAAGGCACTCAAAACATTATTTATCAAGGAGCATTCACCCTGTCAAATTCACAAGCACTCACATGTGAAACGTGTCAGCTGCATGACGGATGATGGTGAAGTGTCCAGTAAGACCACACAAATGCCACGACAAAGAGGCGAGCCGCCCAAGTTTGGGTTGCGTAAGTGGTTATGGGGTTAACAAAGCCTTAGTTCAGAGTCAGCAATAACTTCTTAAGTTTCTGTTTTTAATTTATTTATTGAAACAAACAAACAAAGATGTCAAATCTTGACCAGCATTTTGTTCCAAACAGTACTGACCTGAGGCTCAAGGTCTGGATAACAAAAGGTATGAAGGTTTATTATATTTTTTTTTAGCAGATTGTAAAAGAAAATCAAATGAAAACTTCTGATACTTTAAAGGAATCTGTGGCTTTCAGGGCAAGGACTTTTATAGTTATTTACAAATAAAAAGTTATAACAACTAGGAAGGTCATAGTGACTATCATAGCCTTTGATTGACCCTTCATAAATCTGAAATATACAGGAATAATCTCAAAACGATATTGCTTTGAGATTATATTTGGTTGGTTGGAGATGAATGCAAACTTCAAAAACAACATCACATTTGACTTCCAACGTAGATTAGATGTAAAACTCTAACGATGGAAAACAAGGAACACACACACACACGTGGGTCTTGAGTCTGCTCTGTACCTGTACTGAAATGTACTGTATAGTACATTTAACAATGAACACATTCCCGAGTCATGAGGACAAATGGGTAAATTACATTTTTGTTTTTCTTTTACTACTCTTTAGTAGTAAGTTCTATAGCGCAAAACATTTCCATAGTGAAAAGCATAGAAATGTAAAATAATACTGATTATTATTATGTTAACTTTAAACCTGAGAGATGTGTTTTGCAACATTAAAACTGACGCTGATCAAACCCTGAAAAAGCTGCAGTTTTGTTGAAACTCTGATCTCTAGCCATTACACTTTTGTAGTCTTTTACACTCTTGTAAAACCTGCTAAAATGCATCTAACATTACCTTTACCTTCAAGTGGCCATAATGTAATGGCTTAGTTATTTCTAACAGAGTAGTCCTTATGTTGTTCCTATAAGGCTGTAGGTGTCCACATGCACGCCACAGGAACAAATGAGCCAAAAGTTTCTCCAAAACAAATTTAAATGACAAGTTACTCTCCGCAAAGGTCACTATCATTTGCAGTCACAGCAGCATGAAGAAAGGATGGAGCAATTTTCCCTGGTAAACTTCTATAGCCATTACGTTTAGTGCAGACAGCAGGAAGCTAATTTATAATATTGTGCGAGCTGCCAAGAGAAGCTTGAGTCGCTCTTACAGTAACAGGTGTGCGCTTGGATGTGTTGAGCCTAGAAACAGCTTGTGTTCATTTCCAACGGCAGCAGATGGAGAGTGGCTTTCTGCAAGTGTGCCGGGTCATATGCAGCCATGATTATAGCACAGCTGACAGCGAGGAGCTCAAGACCACCAGAACCTGTTCCCAAGACCGTTTTAGATCTTGCGTGAGCATTGGAAAATCTGCTCACTGCGGTCTGTCAACGGCTCCTCGCTGCAGATGGAAAGACTTGCATCATTATTTTTTAGTTTATAGCCCGACGCATTTGCTGCAACTTGCATTATAATGAGCCATTCAAATGCAGATGGCGATCAAAGCTGTCTGGTGGAGTAAACAAAATAAAGATTGCTCACTGAATAATGATTGTTAGTTATAGGCTCTGGACCAGCGTGTGTTTGATACTGGACAGAAGGGAAATAGTGGAGGAATGCTTGATGTTTTCATTGAAGTAACAGCTGTGGAAATGTGTCAGTGTTTCAACACCTGGCGCGCACATCGTGATGGACTCACAGCGACTGGTAACGCAGCAGAAACATTCACTGTTGCCTATATTTTTTAGAGAGGCTAAAATGGTCTTTACTTCATTGTAATGGGGTACGAGGAAGGCTGCTGCTGCAGGACAGAAACATTTGCATTCACTCTGCGTTTATGTGTTATTGTGTTGCCAGGAGTGTTCCACAGTATGACATTAAACTTGTCTCTGGAGTAAAGCAGGTGCACCATAGTAAAGTTACATGTCAGATCTGTGGAGAGATGACACGCTTAAAGGAAGAAGGCATGTTTTTCACAGTGTTTTTGAGGAATGATAATAATAACACCTGTGGCCTGTAAAAGATTGTTCCTGCTTGACTTCCAAATTACCAATCATGCAACACATTGGTTCAAACTGTGGGAAATGGAAAATGATAATGAAATACCTGGTAATTTGGTCAGAAAATGTAAAACCCAAGCAATCAGAAATATGTTAAAATGTAATCACTGTTATTACGTTACTGTTTGAATTAGCTGCAGATGAGATGTCTGGTGCAGCGCGCATTCATCCTCCTTCATCCTTCATGCGATTATTGCCTCAAAATCTGTTTAATGAAGCAACAACCCTGAAGTCTCCAAAAAGTGTTTGACAAGGCAAGATTTATAACTGTGAAACAATTTTTATATTCATCTCTGGGAACAACTTTTCCCAGTGCAAGTATGGGACAGTTCACAGAACAGATTTACTTGGATTTGAAGAAATATGTCAAACTTGTATTTGAGAGTTCTTTTGTGTTGCCTTGGAAAACTTCATTAAAAAGACTTCTCCAATGAAAAAAAGTATTAAGACTCAACCAAAGAAAGCAACATCGATCATACGATTTTTTTTTCAGCTGCATCTTGTCTTTAAAGATGATCATAATGATCCATGTTACGGCCTCTGACTTGCAGTTTCTCTCGCTGTGTTTATGTGTTTAAAATTGTGTGGGTTTGTGTTGGTTTAGTGGAGGCCTGAGGCCTGTACTACGAAGGTGGATTAGTGGTTCGCGAGGTGACTTCGGGGTTAACCCTGGTGTGGCGGTACAACGAATCTGGTTCCTTTCCTCCGAGAGTAAATCTCTAGGGAAACAGGCCGCAAACTCCTAACCTGCTCTGGACCAGTACATGCAGCTATGCAATCAGATCTCACCATCGCTATGACCTCACTCTTCCACCAGAATCCTGAAGATGTGGGCACATGGATTGTACAAGGACCATTCCACAGAGAGAATTTTCAGAGATCGCCAAAACACATTGGATTTTCCTGGTATTATCTTTTTGAGAGGAACCGATTCTCTCATGACAGAATCGAGTTGAGGAATCTACCTGCAAATGATAAACACGCAGCTTGTCATTGCCTCAAATGTCACTTTGCACAACATTCTTATACTTATAATAATAAGACAGGTTCATTATTACTCAAACAAGAGCTTGGTTCTACTGCCCCTGATTGGTTGGGCACCTGTGCACCTGACCAATCCTGTGGACCAATCCTGTGGACCAATCCTGTGGACCAATCCTGTGGACCAATCCTGTGGACCAATCCTGTGGACCAATCCTGTGGACCAATCCTGTCTTTCGGGCCGCTGGCCTGTGTACACCATTTTGTGTATGTGTGTCTGTGATTGTCAGGACTGCAGTGGCAGCGCCTGTACTTTGTGTGTTTTGAGACACTCACTTTGAGTTTTGTTCTGTTATTTATGTGTCTCCTTTTTATTTGTCACCCGATTCTGTTTATGGGCCCTTGTTTTGGGAGGACTGTGTGACCTGTACATTTTGAGACGCAGAAGTATTTAGTCATTGTTTTGTCTTGTTTTCTTGGTTTTGTTTTATGTTGATTCTGTTGACATACGCTTGCACCCTATTCATTAAATTACATATTTATTTAAACCTTTTTACATCTTGGTTTTTGCTACTTCCTATGTCCCTAGCTGAGCTGGGTTGTAACAATCTACTTGTATTCAACGCTGGTTGAAAATATGACACACTTTGCTTGATGTTACAAGGTCAGAGTTCGGCACTGTTCATCTTAGAACAAAAATGTTGATGAACAATGGGGTAAAAACTTTTCTAAAATCATTAATTGTTGATGTGTGAAAACCACTACACATTCAGATGAAACATGTATTGCTGGAATATTTCCTTTCGTGTTACAGCAGGTTGCATGTACTTGTGTAATATTAGAGTAATGAGGAGAGAAAACATGATCATGATCAAAAGCCAGACTGTCTAGTTTCACCTTCAAGGTGTAACTCAGCAGAGACCGAATGTGATCAAGTCCATTCTCATGAGGTCATTTATAGAAAGTATTTTAGGTCCTGAATGCACTGTGTGTCACTAAGTGTTCTTGGAGGATGCTTTAAAACACCAAACATCATCAGGGAAGTTCAGCCAACTCCAAAGTCAATAAATATTTCATGAGTAACATAGGACTCTCATCAGTAATATATATTACAGTTCCTGTGGACTGAGCCAATTTAGAATTTACCTCTCTGCATTTCAATATTTATTTTATTACCGCAGCAAGTCCAAATGTACTTGTTTACTGTAGGTTTAGCGTGTGATGTGTATTTTTGAAATACACAATGTTAACTAAACATGGTCAAAGAATGCACTTTAAGATATATATCTTTTGTACACTTTCAAAGTAAAGATAATTCAGTTATGGGTTCAAGAATACATTTGAATTTTGTGTGTGGTGAACTCACATGTCGAAAACGTACAAGGAACAATAGTGGAACCAATTGAAGCAAACCACTAAAAACAGCCATGGTAAATTGTTTAGGCACATAGTGCCACACTTCTTAAATGTCAAACGCTGTTTTGAATGAAAAGCTGATTCCAGTTTGCACAATTATAATTATAAATGACCTTCTGTATGCAAATATAATAATATAATAATTTTCAAATATTGTCTTTAATACAGTATTACCATGTGGTCTAGTTGGTCTAGTCAGATCTTTCTACAAGATCTTTAGGAATCTATATGTAAACTCTCCCAAATCTGCCATAGTCTGATAACAAATATAAAAGTCTAAACTAAATATTTAGTTTGTAAAAAAGTAAAGAAACCAAATATACAACAGGACACTGCAGGCACACTCACATTTATCACTGATACAGACTTTGAGATCACACACAGTTAAACTGACTACCTTCCAAGTGTTGAGGAAATTAACTGTTGTGCAGCAGTTGAAGTGTCCTTTATCTCCAACTGCTAGTAACAAACTAGCAAAGCTCTGAGTGGTCAAAATAACAACGAAGAAACTACTTTCAGTTGACATTTTACCATACAAAGTTGAGTTGAGCAAAGCAAAAGCTCCATGGAAAACGTTAGCCATAAGACACACAGAAACACATTTTCTCTCAGTGCCACTCAAGTCAGAATGTTGTGGAGCATTTTTCGAATAAAAGAATGTCTCTGCATAACCTCTTTTGATTAGCAGATCCTCAGTCCAGTCGGTGTGTTATTATCCACATAAATCTCTGCCTGTTGTTGTTTGTTGTTCTCTGTAGGTGGAGCTGTATTCTGTAATCTTGTTTAGCCTGTGTGCTTTAAGTTTCATGGCATGTTGGTGTTTCATTAGCTCAGGTGAGTCTCTTGGCCCGCTGTAATCTGCAGAAAATAGCTGTCGGGCCGCCTCTGAGATAGTGAGCCAAACAGTCCATTTATATGAGCGTAAACACAAGCATTACGAGAAATAATTTAACATTCGAGCTAATGTTCTGCTTGAGCGCGAGGGCACAAAGGTTTGCCATCGCCACCTGATTGGTATGCATAAACTCAGATATGAAGCAGCCTGTATCCTCTTCCTCACCTCGCCGCTAATTGTTTGCTACAATCCGCACTGTGCCCTTCACTAACATCTTTGAGCCAAATGTATTAAGCTCCGTTCTCCTACACCTGTCATTGGAACCACATTTTGCTTTAATAAGTAAAAGTGTTTAATCTAAAAAAAGTCATAAATTAAAGTTAGGAAGTAAAATGTCCTGTCAAGGTGAAATAACTTTTAGTCAGGTTTTTGGTGTGTTTTTCAGAAAGTTTTGTTTTTGTTCACAACAACAGTCACTGTCAAGATTATCAACTATCAAGAGTTAATGAACATTTGGTTCTGCTAGAACTGAAAGTGGCTCTGACAGGTTGGACTACTCATTTAAATATAATGCAGTTAAGATATTTCAAATTTTGCTAAAATCTTTACAAATTTTACCCCTAGTTTTGATTTCACTTCCTGGATGTAAATGATGACATCACACTAGAAAATTACCAAGAAACACATCCTGTACAGTGCGCCAAAACTAATCTAATGTCACAGACTTTTTTTATTTTACAAAGAAAAATATATGTGAACACCTGTATTTTGTTGAATCAAAATGTCAAAAAGAAGTTTCTTTTGTGTTAATTATGCATAACCTTCGGATCCCTGGGGTGATGTCATCAATTTGTTTACTTCCTATAATTTTCAACATATTTTTCAACTTTTCTCCACAAACAGCGAACTGATTGGTGTAAAACTATAATTTACAGAGAGATATTAATACACTGAAATACACTGAAAGTCAAAATCATTAAAGAAAACTGTCATATGCACTTTAACGGCAGGTGTTGGCAGGTAACAATGTGAAAGGGGAAATCATGCTTTGAAAAACATATGAGCTATTTATAATTATAATTAATAAAAAACATTATTTTATAATGTGTTTTTAGAAAATTACTTTCTACAGATAGCATCTCATTATATTCTCTTTGATTGCTGTCACATTGTGGTCAAAGTTTGTAAAGGGGGTAATAATCTATTTTTGCTTGAATATGAACAAACTATTCTTCTTATTTTGTCCTGCCCACTTTTGCATCTTTTTGATATGGGTTTTCACTATTGTTGTCGTTCCTTCCAGTTGAGCAGGAGTTCCGTTGCTGCTCTGGGACAGTTATCCATTTGCTAAATTCCTTTGAACATTCTTTATTTAAACTGCTTTTCTACTGACTCTGTGCACAAGGTGTCAGTTGGTCTGTTTATTTTTAAAATGGCTAGCTCAGTACTTTCTGTCCAATTCATTTCTATGGCTTTTTCGCCCAGTCACTAAAATGAATAAATCCTGACAGATCGTGCAGTGAACAGTGAGTTGTGTTGGACGTCTCTCAAACATGTTAAAGACTTTACAAAACAAGCGAGTACTTCACCAAAGGGCACTTGTGAGTTTATAAAGGGACGTGTTTATGTCTCAATGCTAACGCTAATGCATAACAATTTAAAAGTAAACAACCCAACAGAGCACAGAGTTAGTTATTGATAAATGACCTTTTCATGGTCACCCACTAAAAGCGACTGCTATTGTGATTTTGGGCATTGCAAAAATAAACTGAATTGAAACAGGGTTGGACCACCCGAGCACAGCAAATCAAAGCGCTGCTTTCAGCTTCTACTTCCGGGTTGACAAGATATGAAATAGTTTAAAGGACACATATTCTGCTACTGTGACCTTTTTGAGCTTTTAACCATGTTCTAACAATGTTCTGTCATCAAAAACATACCTGGAGTAGCATTCAGCTACATTCATGCTGTTTTGAGGAAACATGATAACTGCTGCTGCTAGTTTGATATTTACAAGTAGCACATTCACTTCAGGAAATAATATAACCAAGCGCTTGTTGCCATCTATTGGCTGAATGCAGTCTTTCCAGACTGCAGACAAAAAAAATTTATTATTTTATTTTTTGTTCGTTTCAAAACATGAGATGGCAAATTAAAGGCATTCAAGAGCACGTTTAATGGCTTATAACATCAGAGACCACAATTTTGGAGTGGGAATTGGGTTTTAATGTATTTTTATATGTTTTTACATTTGTAAAATGTCAGTGGACGGTGGACAGGACGGCAGACAGGAGGGCGGAACCGGCAGCAGTGCAGTACAGGCACAGCGGCAAAGGAGGAGCGGAGGTGGGCATCCAGGAGAGCACCACAGTGTAAGTACTAGGTACATGTAGTAGTGGTGTAAGTACTGCGTGCATGTAGTAGTGGTGTAAGTACTGCGTGCATGTAGTAGTGGTGTAAGTACTGCGTGCATGTAGTAGTGGTGTAAGTACTAAGTACATGTAGTAGTGGTGTAAGTACTGCGTGCATGTAGTAGTGGTGTAAGTACTGCGTGCATGTAGTAGTGGTGTAAGTACTGCGTGCATGTAGTAGTGGTGTAAGTACTAGGTACATGTAGTAGTGGTGTAAGTACTAAGTACATGTAGTAGTGGTGTAAGTACTGTGTGCATGTAGTAGTGGTGTAAGTACTGCGTGCATGTAGTAGTGGTGTAAGTACTGCGTGCATGTAGTAGTGGTGTAAGTACTGCGTACATTTAGTAGTGGTGTAAGTACTGCGTGCATGTAGTAGTGGTGTAAGTACTGCGTGCATGTAGTAGTGGTGTAAGTATTGCGTGCATGTAGTAGTGGTGTAAGTACTGCGTGCATGTAGTAGTGGTGTAAGTACTGCGTGCATGTAGTAGTGGTGTAAGTACTGCGTGCATGTAGTAGTGGTGTAAGTACTGCGTGCATGTAGTAGTGGTGTAAGTACTGCGTGCATGTAGTAGTGGTGTAAGTACTGCGTGCATGTAGTAGTGGTGCTGGAGTGTTAAGCCTATAGCTGGGGGATGTGGGGCAAACATGTACGTTGCTGGCCCTGCTGTCATGTCTGTGCAGACGCTCAGAAGGAGAGGCCGCAGATGTCCCTGTGTTGGCCGGTGGCTAAACTGAATAAGACGACGAGCTGACTGCTCCCTTCTCTTGGTTTTTATTTAAGTTTTTTTTTTTTGTATTATTATTGTGAAACATTTTAGTCAATCTGTTTTTTTTTTATTATTCTACCTTTTACCAGTAATAAATTGTAATTATTATTTTAACAGTTTCTTTTTTTATTAGTTGACTTTTATTCAAGCTCTCCTTCATTCAAATCTGCTTTTATTTAATTTGGCCACAACACATTCACATGTCTACAAACCCTACAATAAACTTTACCTCCTTGACAATAATATTACAAAAATGCATAATATTTTTCCTTTAATATAATATATATATATATATATATATATATATATATATATATATATATATATATATATATATATATATAGGGGGTGCACGTGGCAGAGCGGCTAGAGCTTCTGCCTCTCAATAAGGAGATCGTGGGTTCGAATCCCAGACCACCCCAACATCGTGGTTTCAATTCTGAACCACCCTAACATCACACGATCTCTCTGGGTGGAGTCTGCATGTCCTCCCGTGTTACCGTGGGTTCTCTCCGAGGTTCTCCGGCTTCCTCCCACCGTCCAAAGACATGACTGTGTAGGTTAATTGAGAACTCTAAATTGTCCCTAGTGAATGAATGTGAGAGTGAATGGTTGTCTGTCAATGTCCTTGTCCTCTGTGTTAGCCCTGCTGACGAGTTGGCCACTGTCCAGGGTGTACCCGCCTATCCCAAAGTCACTGGGATAGGCTCCAGTCACTCATGACCCCTAACGGGAATAAGCGGTAGAAAATGAATGAATATATATATATATATATATATATATATATTAGGTGAGCATAGATTAATTTTTTAATCTAGATTAATCTCACTGTAATCTTGGAATTAATCTAGATTAATCTAGATTAAAATGGCTCATTTGAATTCTGACGAAGACATTCAGAATATGTGTGCTACCCAAATAATGACTAAAAGTAAGTCTTTGAGAACGGGTTTCTCAAGCCAGGTGGCGCATTAGACCAGGGGCTCATCACATCAGTGCTTGGCCCGGCATTAGCTGAGGGATGCTTTGCGTTTAGGTGGTACTTGAGACTGGAAGAACTCCTACAGTAAACTAATTCCGCATTGCACAAGGTGCAAACAACCTTAGTCTTGTCGAGATTTCCATTGGAAAGCTTCTTAAAAATAAATTTTCTAGTCAGTGTTTCTCTGTGAGCTGCACTGTCCTCCTCTCTGATCCCAGCCCCTCAGCTATAATTTGGTTTAGGTAGAATTAATTTAAAAAAAAAGGATATCATCATTAAGTTGTGTTCAAATCAGAGTCATGGTGTTTTTTCCCTCCAAAGCTTTCAGTTTTCTGATGCATTTTAATATAAAGACTGACTCTTATCCAGCAACACTTCTGTGCAATATTCATTTAATTCTGTATTAATTTAATTCTGTGCTTAAATTTCCCCTGGAAGTCTCTGGACAAAGTCACCTGTGTGTCATGTTTAGATCCTAAGCCTATGTTTCAAATAGGTCTAATGATAATTTACAGTTAATTCTTGAAGTATGTCATTGATTAGACTTTACTGTAGCGCTGACACAACAAGTCAGTCTTCAAAGCCTAAATAAACTTTCCGTCAGTGGCCATTCATTTTCATTCTTCCAGTTTTCACTTGGGATTATTCTGTGCATAAAGCACTTAACGCCTCGTTACGCACGCGGCTAATTTGCATAACAATACACGCGAAAACTGTGCAAAGCGCTAAACTTTGTAGAAGCGCTGTGGCGTTTGCTCTGATTGGTTCATGATTCTTCACTGGTGCTGAAGACAGAGGAGTCTGTGTGTGTCTGCCGCGCTGCTCACGGCGCTCACATCGCTGCCGCGTAAAGACGCGTAATGACGCGCGGAGACAAGTCAGATCCAAAATGAATTAAAGCCGCAAAGCGGCGATGGTGGCCCTCGCCCCGCACGCGACCGCCTTCCCACGCGGCCTTGGCCGGTCCCAAACCGCCCCGGTGTCCCGTCCTCCTCCTCTGAGCGTCACCCGGGTCCCGTGACCTCCCCTCCCCCCGCTCACGCCGGGTGGCGTCCCTATAGAAGTGCATTGGCGGGCGCTGCTCTCCACAAGTGGCGAAACCGTCCAAAACACGGCTTCCATGTAATTGACTTTTTCGATCGAAATGCTCTAAATAATGCGTCTGTCGAGTTTCACTGACTTTGCTTGAAATAATTTTGGCCTCTCCATAGACTTATGACATGTCTCATAGGAAATGAATGGGGAATATGCGTGGCCCCCCAGGCCAAACGATCCAAAATAGGACATCGGTGTAATTGACTTTTTTGCAGCTTTTGCCGCTTCAAATCAGTGTACAAGATTTTGTGGAAATTAGGAAATGTTGGTATTTTTACATGACCAGCAGGGGGCGCTATAGTGAAACCTGCTAATGTGCTCCCGAGTCTGTTCCGTTTAATATTTTATTCTGCATCGGTGACTACAGTTTGGGCTCTGTAGGGCAATACCTATGGCTAGGAGAGATATTGAAATTAACAGGAAATTAAGGCGTTTTTATACAGGAAATCATGATAAAACCGTGCGAGATAGGCCGAAAAAATTGGCAGATTATTAAATTTCAATCTGTCTTGATTAGACACGTGTAGGTTAGACCGGTGTCGGGACAAAACCCTAGGACAAGTTCTCAATGGAAAATAAAAACATAAAGCGGCGTTTAAAATAAAAATCAATATGGCCGCCTTGTCGTTGGTCTGATGACTGAGCACCAATTATGTTTTAGGGTGCTTTTTATGTGTACTATCACTGTGCCAAATTTGATGGGCCTCCTCCAAAGTAAATGTGTCTCCCTCTCCATAGGCCTCACCCAAAAGGTGGTGCTGTAGAGGCTGTATATTAGTTTCAGGAAAAATATAGTTATGACCCATTAATGTCCCTTAAAAGGAGTCACTGTATTAAGTTTGGCGGCTGTCCTGCAGGTTTTAGTTGTTTTTTATTGCAGCCTTGTATGAAGAGTGTCCGACTCCCATAGAGAATGAATGGGAGCTCTGGAGGGCTCTAGAGGCAAAATTCAGAAGAATAGGGCATGGGTCCCATTAACTTTTTTGCATCTTATGAAGCAAAGAATCAGCTCCCCAAATTTGGTGTACATTGGACAAGCTTGCAGCTTTTAACTGAACTGTAGGGGGCGCTATAGGGATTTGTGGTCCTGTGCTCCCTAGTCTATTGTGTGTAGTATTTAATTCTCCATCATTGGTGGCAATTTGGACTCTGTAGGCACAGTCCATGTGTCTTTGAGGAGCACGCCAAGAAACAGGAAATAGAGGCGATTTTTCACAGGAAGTCATGACTAAACCGCACGAGATAGGGCCAAAAAAATGGCAGATTATGAAATTCCAATCTGTCTTGATTAGGCACGTGTACGTTAGATCGATGTCGGTACAAAACCCTAGGACAAGTTCTCAATGGAAAACAAAAACTTAAAGTGGCGTGTGAAATTAAAATCAATATGGCCGCCATGTCGTTGCTCTGACGACTGAGCACCAATTATGTTTTAGGGTGCTTTTTATGTGTACTATCACTGTGCCAAATTTTATGGGCCTCCTCCAAAGTAAATGTGTCTCCCTCTCCATAGGCCTCACCCAAAAGGTGGCGCTGTAGAGGCTGTTTATTAGTTTCAAGAAAAATACAGTTATGACCCATTAATGTCCCTTAAAAGGAGTCACTGTATTAAGTTTGGTGGCTGTACCACAGGTTTTAGTTGTTTTTTATTGCAGCCTTGTGTGAATAGAATCAGACTCCCATAGAGAATGAATAGGAGCTCTGGGGGGCTCTAGAGGCAAAATTATGAAGAATAGGGCATGTGTCCCATTGACTTTTTTGCATCTTATGAAGTATAGAATCATCTGGCCAAATTTGGTGTCAATCGGACAAGCTTGCAGCTTTTAACTGAACTGTAGAGGGCGCTATAGTGACTCGTGGTCTTGTGCTCCCTAGTCTATTTTGTGTAGTATTTAATTGTCCATCATTGGTGGCAATTTGGACTCTGTAGGCACAGTCCATGTGCCTTTGAGGAGCACGCAGAGAAACAGGAAATAGAGGCGATTTTTCACAGGAAGTCATGACTAAACCATGCGAGATAGGCCCAAAAAAATGGCAGACTATTAAATTCCAATCTGTCTTGATTAGGCACGTGTACGTTAGACCGATGTCGGGACAAAACACTAGGACAAGTTCTCAATGGAAAATAAAAACTTAAAGTGGCGTGTGAAATAAAAATCAATATGGCCGCCATGTTGTTGGTCTGATGACTGAGCACCAATTATGTTTTAGGGTGCTTTTTATGTGTACTATCACTCTGCCAAATTTTATGGGCCTCCTCCAAAGTAAATGCGTGTCCCTCTCCATAGGCCTCACCCAAAAGGTGGCGCTGTAGAGGCTGTTTATTAGTTTCAGGAAAAATACGGTTATGACCCATTAATTTCTCTTAAAAGGAGTCACTGTATTGAGTTTGGTGGCTGTCCTGCAGGTGTTAGTTGTTTTTTATTGCAGCCTTGTGTGAAGACAGTCTGAGTCCCATAGACAATGAATAGGAGCTCTGGAGGCCTCTAGAGGCAAAAGTGTGAAAAATAGGCCATGGGTCTCATTGACTTTTTTGCATCTTATATAGCAAAGAATCATGTCCCCAAATTTGGTGTCAATCGGACAATCTGGACACTTTTAAGTGAACTGTAGGGGGCGCTATAGTTATTAGTGGCCCTGTGCTCCCTGGTCAATTTTGTGTAATATTCAATTTTCCATCATTGGTGGCAATTTGGGCTCTGTAGGCACAGTCCAAGTGCCTCTGAGGGATAAGCACAAAAACAGGAAATGATGGCGATATTTGAAAGGAAGTCACGCGCAAACCCTAAGAGATATCTCCAAAAACTGGTTTTTTCTTGAATTTCAATGCGTCCTGATCAGGAAAATGTATGTTAGACTGATCTAGGCCCAAAACCCTAGGACAAGTTCTCAATGGAAAATAAGAAGTTAAAGTGGCGTGTGAAATAAAAATCAATATGGCCGCCATGCTGTTGGTCTGACGACTGAGCACCAATTATGTTTTAGGGTGCTTTTTATGTGTACTATCACTCTGGCAAATTTTATGGGCCTCCTCCAAAGTAAATGTGTCTCCCTCTCCATAGGCCTCACCCAAAAGGTGGCGCTGTAGAGGCTGTTTATTGCTTTCAGTAAACATACGGTTATGACCCATTAATGTCCCTTAAAAGGAGTCACTGTATTGAGTTTGGTGGCTGTCCTGCAGGTTTTAGTTGTTTTTTATTGCAGCCTTGTGTGAAGACAGTCTGAGTCCCATAGACAATGAATGGGAGCTCTGGAGGCCTCTAGAGGCAAAAGTGTGAAAAATAGGCTATGGGTCTCATTGGCTTTTCTGATCAGGAGGCCGTCTAGGAATTGTCTGCAAATTTTCACTAATAAAAGTCAAAGTAATTGTTTTTCTCCCCATTGTAATTTAGTGCGCTCCTACAGGTGGCGCCGTAGGGTTGATTGTTATTGTGCGCATATAAATGGATTAAGCAGCTTTACGTTTACGAGTGTTTCAAATTTCATGTTGATCGGAGTATGCATGTGCGTGCAGGAGCTATTGAAATGATTTGGTGAGCACTCTTTGCGCCCCTGGTGGCCAACGGTGATAAATGCACCATATCACTAATTCAGTTTTTTTCATGGCGCCCTGCACTGGACATATTCCCCAAGTTTCGTCCAAATCGGACAAAGTCGATGTTTGACTTAATAGGTAGGGGGCGCTAGCGAGTACTTTTAATTTATTTTTATTAATGCATTACATTCAGATCATAATTACGCACTCGTGACTGAAATTACAGCTCTGTCAGTCCAAGCGTGTAGCCGTGACATGCGATCGTAAAAACAGGAAACGAAGGCGTTCTTCGATGGCGAGCCACGGCGAGACCATTTGAGATATCCGAATTAAAGTGGATAACTATTGAATTTCAATCCGTGTAGATCGTCTACGTATATGCCAGACCCATGTCGGGCCAAAACTGTAGGACTCATCGGAGCTCAAAAAAAAAAAGTCAAACTGGCGTGGCGACTTCGGTCCAATATGGCGCTGCGGCGCTTGGTCCGAGGGCCGCGCTCCAATGTCATGTTTTGCTCGGTTCACTGTTCTCTATCACTGTTCCGAGTTTCGTGCGCGTCGGGCAAAATTTGCTCGTCCCATTTCCCATAGGGTTTCGATTCGGGCCGGTGCTGCTCGTTCGGGCCGGGTCGGACGCTCTCGAAACGCGGGAAATACGAAATTTTTTTCCGGGCCGATCGCGACTATACCCCCATTGAAGACTTTTCGTGCATGTTTACTGGGTCAAAAAGGGCCGCGAAGAGTATGAAAACAGTGCGTAATAAGAATAAGTACGAAACGGACGAAACACAATGTCCCTCGCCAGTTTACTGGCTCGGGCCAATGAACTCAAATCAAGTTTGTCATCGTGAGTTCTGAGAGTTCAGGGTTGGACTGATTAAATCTCCAAAAGTGCACAGCCTGATCCTGGATTAAGTTTGTGTCTAATGTGATGGTTTGACTCCAGAGGTAATGATTTTAGTGGGACTACTTTACCGTGCGTAAGGTGGAGGAGCTCGTCTGCGTGCCTGCTGGTACAGCGTACTACCACCAAATGTTTTAGGGGTCCGCAGTAACGGGCCGGAATACATTACTTTCAGTCCTGATGGGAAGCGCAAATCTTCGCGGTAATTTGCGCTATTCTAGACTCAATAGTTCGTCAGCTGTTTGTTCTCAAAACTACGAAAAATACGAGTATGGTTGGTCCTGAAGATAGTCTAGTTATAAGCGTATGGGATGTTGAACTTCATTTCGGAGCCTTTGATTTGGCGCTATGTGTGTGTAGCTCGCGTCTCTCGCTCTCTTTCTCTCGTTTTCTCTCGTGCGCGACAAAGATTTTCTCTGCGCTGATGCCCTGGGAGCTGTGCGCAATTGCGCACGCGCTCCCAACCCAACTTTGAGAATAGATTAACGGCGATATGTTTTTTATCGCCCGATAAGAGTCTCACGTTAACGCAGCACGTTAACGCCGTTACCGGCCCACCACTAATATATATATATATATATATACATGTTTTTTCAGTAACTTAATATTAAAGGTCCCATAACATGCTAAATCACTTTTCAGAGGTTTTAACCTTCCTACAGTGCTATTTGGGCCTCGTATGTGTGCCCAAAGTGGTTTTTTGATTGATTCCCGCATGCATACGACAGATCGAAGAGTTAGCTTGTTATTTACCAAACGGCAATGTCCGTCGTCGAGGTACTGGAGCACGTCAAACTCCAGGTCAGATCCAGGACGAAGGACTCAGCACGACGCACCGTCAGGACGGATAAAAGGTTTATTCCCGTGTTTGTGTATCGCTGTTTACCGGAGCACACGGCGCATGCGCACTATCTCCGCTCTAGGCTTCGTCGCGGGTTGGGCGGGGGAGCCGCGCGGGTTGGGCGGGGGAGGCAGACTGCTCTCTGTTCGGGGGGGTCAGATCTCAGAGTGAGCCGTTTGCTTTTGCAAGGACTGTTATGTTATGGATATTGCACAACGCAAAAATTTATCAACAAAGCCCTTAGAATAGACTGTGTAAAGGGGAAAATAGCAGAATATGGGACCTTTAAACTATAACATACGTAGATTTTACATTGTAAACTGCAATATTGATCGAAAAGGGCAGGGGAATGTGGGCGGGGATAGGGGGTAGGTGAAAACAGGAATTTTCTGAGCGCTCCAGCCTCAGTTGCAAGTCAATACAGGATTAACTCAAACATGCAGGAATCAATCAAACACTGGTGTACCAAGGTTAAAGCTCGGTAGTTGATTTTGCATGATGTCACCTTTAACACAACTACTTTATATTCCAAGTGCTAGAACAATACTGACCTCTGTTCTATTTGCTGGTTCAGGTGTTTTGCATTGTGTATGATAATAAGCCATTTGCAGAAACAAGGAAAAAGACTAGCTGTTATTTAAAATATGTAGCAGATGTGTGGAGGTAGATTAGTGTAAACATATATTTATTATGCGTGTGTAGGTTTCAGTTTATGCAGAGACTTCTCATATCCTCCTGAATTTATTTGGCTTGCTGCACAGGTGTGTTTTTGAATCAAAATATGCTGCTCATTTGCACGCATAATTCAATATGAGATGGAGGCAGGGCTTTACTGCACTTTTAAAATGCCTTTCTCTGAATACAGCGAGCCGGATCCGCGGATTATCTGTGACAAATGCATTATTCACCAAATCATCGCCTAAATGGCTTTGTCTGATCTCTGTGTGAGCATTTAAAGGGGAATAACTAGTTACACCTGATCCCTGTGGTTACCTTTGGGTGCTTTATCAATCCTCTCGGTGGTGTGTGAGACGTGTCTGTCACTGACATCACATTGTCATCATCACAGACCCGCTCCGGAGTGACGCAGTTTGGTCACAATAGATGGCAAGCTACAAACTGATGTTACGAGTGGAACAGAAAAACAACATTTTTATTGATAGAAAAAATGAATGATACTGAAAGAATGTACCATTAAAGATAATGTGAAATGTGAAAGTGGAATATTTCTGAGACCTACAGAATATTCACTTTAGTCCATGTGCAGCATATTTTCTTTCTTTCTTTCTTTCTTTCTTTCTTTCTTTCTTTCTTTCTTTCTTTCTTTCTTTCTTTCTTTCTTTCTTTCTTTCTTTCTTTCTTTCAAACAATACATACTTTTTGCCTTTTGCTTTTATGGTCCTTATTTAACAAAAATAAAGATGGATTGTCTGATTTTCAAAAAGGAGGAAGTATATTTAAATCTGTCTAACAGGGCGTCTCACAGCAGAGCCATCTGTAGTCAGTGATAGTTACATTTTCCTTGGTAAATACATCTCCTGATTGGGATCAATAAATCAAATGTTTTTACTTACTAGCAATCTTAGTTGGAATGAAGCAGCAACTATGCTAAGGCTTAATATTGGCCAAAACATTTTTAGAAAGTAAAAAAAAAAGCGCCTCTGTTAAACGACCTCAATGTCTGGACTCTTCCAGGTGAATGCATTTGTGTAAACTTAAACTCCGGTTGACTTCTGTTTTACTGACATGTGCAGATACTCGCCGTTAACTGAGGCAACAGTCACAGTCGTCTCTTGGGGTGAACACATTTACTCACCTCTGATAAACTTGCTGTGGTCGTCCAGTTTCCTGAATGTAGCTTGACATTAATATTCTCAGAGCCTTTGTTGCCTGTTAGTGCTGACTCACAAACACTGTTATGAATGATGAGTTTTTTTGTCTGGCAGCTCTCTCACTCTTATTGTCTCTGTGGATGACAATAGAAAGGTGACAATGAAGGAAAAAAATCAGTTCATTTGTAAGATCAGAAGAAGTAATTAAAAAGATACTGCAGGTTCTTTGTATGTGGGGACAGGGTTGTGTTGTGTTGTGTTGTCGTGAAGGTTAAGGCAGACTTTATTGTCTCAGTGAGCATTCTCTCTGCATTTGAAAAATCCATATGCCACATTTACAGTCAGAAATATAATCAACCAGTCACTAGTGGCCACCATTTAAAGCTGCACTCTGTTACTTTTCTGGCGGGAGGTGTGCACCTGATAGAGACGTCACTGCTTTGTCTGGAGTGTTCAACTGGAGAATCGGTCAAAAGCAGAAAACAACTTTGGCCTCAGGGAAGATTAAGTAATAGTAAATAACCTTTACCATAACCTAAGGACTTAAAGAGGTAATACTTTTTTTAGGTGTGCATGTGTGGGAGAAATGTGCTCATAAAATGCAATAGAGGCTTTGAAGAAGTCTGTTGCTCATCAACAGGATTCAACTAGAACCTGTTTGTGTTTCAAATGGAGAATGGCATCAGGGATGAGTCATTTACACAGATCATCTGCTACAGAAGAAATACAAGAGTTGGGAGTGAAAAGAGTTTGTCTTTGACACATATTTCCAAAATGAGCCTCATATATTCTGTTTGTGCATGATCTGAAAACACTGCATTCTGAGGTCCTGACATGTTCACTGTGAGAAAAATGTCTTTTGAGAAATTAATTAAAAATAAAAGATTTTGAGCAGGTTATATAATTTTGTCAATAGATGTGAGGTGTTTTGAGGAATGCATTTAACTGTGAAAAATTCAATTCAGATCCAAGAAATAATTACGAAACATTTTGCATGTACTGTATCATAGAATAATGGAAAATACGTTACCATAAAAATATTATTTTCAACAACTCAAAAAACAAACTGAAATTAAATGAATTCTCATTCACACTGTAACTGACCTATGTACGGACAAGCTCTTGCCCTTGGGCAAAGCACGTCCAACTGAGGCTACTAACACTCCCGGATCCCAAAAATGTGTGACTGCCATCCACCTGTTATCTGCTTGACATGGCCCCTGGGCCTGACTGGCACCCCACAGCCAGCCCTGTCATGTCTGCAGCCCTCAGGAACAGCAGCATGAAGCTAACGACAGGTGCCATGGAGACACAGAGTATGACACAAAAACAACCAGAGATTCACAACTGCTGCACCTCGGAGATCAGGTTTGGAGAGGAGAGGCTTGATTCCTGTCCTTTACTGTTACAGGGGCACGACAGAGGCCAGAACAAAAGATAACAGGTCCACCAAAGGGTCTAAAAGTATAAGGCCTGGCATTTGCAAACACATCTGGTGGCATTTACAGGATAATATGCTGTTTGTATGCTGATGTGATCCTATTTACAGCATGTCATACTCCACTTCTAACCAAACACACGCCAACAAGAAGCAGCACAGACTTCTACCAAGGCAATGCACTTCAATACATTCAATACACACTATACAATTGTGTAAATCAATATTTTTCAACCTTTTTTTGACTCATAACACACTTTTTTTGCTGAAGACATTCTGACTTTTTTGGCTGAACATATTCCGAGGCACATGCACCACTTAAATATAATCAAATCACACAATTTATGAAAAAAAAAAAGTGGTATGTAATGTAGCAAATAATGTCTGTGTCAGTGTCACTGTGTCTGGGTCTCTCAATTTGGCAATTCTGATCGTTTTGTTTTCATTTTTGGAAAGAATATTTCCCAGGATACTCCAAAATACTAATTTATTCAATTAAATCCATGAATTTGACATTTTTTCAAGGCAAACCTGGCACCTAAACCTAAAGAGTGTAAAACATGTATCATAAAGTGTATGGTTTTCAATGTTGTGTGTGTTGTGAAGAAATATTGAAGAAAGAAAGAAGAAAGAAATACATTTAATTATTTTGTAACTTTTATGTTACACTGTAAAAATTCAACTCCTTGGAAAAAAAATAAAAAAAGCTTTTCATGGGTGACCTGGGCCAAAGTGGGAAACTTTTTTACATTTTATACATTTTAAAAGTTTGATTCAAAACTACACCTTGCTCTCAAGAAACTAGTCCTTTTCATTTAAAATCTATTTAATGTTCTCAACATAAAAGATGTTGAACGATCTGTGACTGAGTAGAGGATAGAGCCTTGCATTTGGTGCCGTGATCACCTTGGAGACACCTCGGATACACTACTGGTAGCTCAGATACAAATGATGTGTCGTCATGATCACGAAGCTCTGCAGAAACATATTTCATCTCTGAACATTTCATGAACAAACTGGGTTCAAAAAAGTTTAGTCCATCCTGCTGAGTCCATCCTGCATACTGTACATAGACTGTCTCCAAACACCCATCTCTGCCTCTGATCATCCTTATTGTTCTGCACAGACCAGAGCATTTCAGAGCACAAATTCTCTGACGTACTCTGAATAATGAATGATATACTGTAGGTTCTCACTAGCTGAACTCTTTTTGGCATCCCAACAGAACACAAGCCTCATGCACACCACCGGTCCGGAAAAAAACACAGCCACATCTGAGTGCTCCAGCTACTGTCCAATTTACCTGCTCTATCACACCATGAAGTGAACGGACAGGTGCCTTCCACACAGCGTCCAAACAACCACCGACACCACCACAATCTGGTCAATCTGGTGAAAAGATGTTTAAGAATAGAAAAGTCTTTGTTGTCTCCCATTAGCAATAGATCCTTTAAAAGTTGACAAACAAAAAATGCACTAAAGTCTGGAAGTTATTGATGAATGAAGTGCTTTTTGTTGTATTTTTCTCCGTGTTTGTCCTTTAATACTCTATGGATCAAGAAAGTGTCTGAAATAAATCTTATGACGATGATGATAATGGGTGTCTAATGGAGAAACATGACAAAATCTGAAAAATCATTTTAGTTTTGTGACTGATATCAGAGCCTGTTTTTTTTAACATGATTTATTTTAGTTTAAGGAGATTAGGATCTTTGCAATTTTGATGACGCAAAATCTAGTTTTTATATGATGATGATGATGATGATGTTTTCTACAGATTTATAGAATACTTTATCAGAAATTATACTTTTTGTGAGTTGAAATACAATGATAATGACATTTCTTCCCTGGAAAGTCAAAACTGTTTGCTCTGATGTCAGTAAAACATTGAAAGTGTATTAGCGTTTTTGTCATTTTGAACATACAGTACGATTCTTAAGGGTCTACACGACATATACCACCAGAAAAAATAACATAAATCAAAAGCATTCTGCATCTATCCAAGTATATGTTGTATACTTGGTGATAACACACCTTAAAATGCAAAATATGTCCCTTTTTCCAGCTTGTCAAAATAATAATAGTAATAATTGCAATGCAGAGTGAGCGCTGACAGGTATTTTGACAGACATGTTGACAGATGGCTTTTTCAAGTCCACCAAGCTTCACTGAGCTTATTATTTTTCATTCGGCGATCACTATCTGAATATACCACATCATGTCACAGATTAGACTCTTCTGTTGTTGCCTTTTTATTTTTTGTCCGCGGCGTCACTGCATTAGCATTCAGACGCACAAAAAAACCCCATCCCTCTTCCCGCTTTGTGCCCATCACCGCGCCATTTAACCTCCAGCAGGTGCCAGACATTCTGCCTTTGTGCTGAGTGCTGACTTTCAAGAAAGATAATATCAGCAAAAAACAAAAACAAAACTACAAAACAAAAGATTCCACGCTAAACTAAACTATTGTGTTTTTGTAAAATGAAACTGCAAACCTGTCCTATGGAAGTGACCTTGACATGCGCGTGGGCGGGGAGGTGGGAGGATGCCGGAGAGAGGCTGATACTCAAAATGGTAATCAGATTGCATGTATAATGAATGGAGAGAGCCGCAGATCTAACGCTGTGTTTGGACTCAGAGCTTCATGCTAATTTCAGACTGATTCTTCCTTGTACTTTTGACTCACAGTAAAGTATGTGTTTACTTCGTTGGCTGATTGTGAACCGCAACTGGCTTACAAAGTGACAAGTGCGCAAGGTCATCTAAACAGCAAGGGACGCCAGTAAACAGTATGTAAATGCACTGTCAGTCGCTTAGTTGGTTGGTTAGTTTGCAAGACTGGTCAGTTATTAAAAGGGGGGCAATGTAAGTCTGTGGTTGCGTCCGAAACCTTTTGTTTAGTTGAACATTTCGCAAAATGGTATAAAACTCTCCACCAGAAAATATACATAGTGCACCTTTAATTTAATAATCCAGATATGTCACTCAATTGGTCAGTTTCTGGGGCTTGGACAGTGACGGTTGTGGTGGAGAAGAGACGATGGAGAGGTTGAGGTGGCTGCTGCGACGATGCTGCGGAGGCTGGATATCTGATTGGTTCAGAGACACAAGTGGAAGGCTGTGATTGGCTGACTGTGATGGGCAGCTGATCAAAAGGTATTGTAAATTATATTGTATTTATTTTTGCTTAGCTGTTTACCAAATATGATCAACATGACTGTGCTCACTTAAAAAAAAGATGCACCGTGCAAGCTGTTTCTATTTTCTATAATATACTGCACTTGTGGTCAAATGTGGTATTGTGATATTCTTGTACTGCTAAAGATACCGTTAGATACAACCTAAAGCCTAAATACAGTAGTTCACTTGATATCTGGCCTTGAATCTATCTTGTTAGTTTTTGATCTGACAGCAAAATGCATTTTTTCGATGCTCATCTATGATTTAGTTAGAGACAATCATGAATAAAAAATGTCTTTGAAGTCTTTTGATGCCTTACTTTACTTTAAAATTAAATCCAATCATACCCAAAATTATTAATAAAATCAAAGAACGACTCTACTGTTCTGCATCTTTAAAGCTTTTAAAAAAGTACAAAGACCTCAAAGGTGAGACATGAATCAAATCTTTAAGCACATCAAATACTGTTTCACACATCTGGGGAATGGAAATGTTGTTAAAAAGTTTCAAAGGAATCCGACTTTTTAAAAACACAGTTGTTTGCGCCTTGGCTTCCTCAGGGCACAGAATCCTACATGGTGTTTACAGGGGGCCAAGTACTGATCTTTCAGGCAAAGGTTTGCTTTATTTGTAATTGTTATAAATATTTAGAGCTTTAGTTTTGAGCGTATTAAACCTTGTTGTCATGATGGTCAGCCTTTATCACAGGATAGCGTAACATGAAATAAGTCGAAGTTGCAGCAAACACACAGATCTGGCTCACACCCTGGAACACATGCTGTTGGTCATAAGACTGGTCATAGTTGTGCTGCGTTCCAGTTGTTCTCGGAGGTCGGAATTAGCAAGTGCCACCTTGTACCGACACACACCGCAACACCATCACATCTCCACATTCCTACTAGGAACAGTTTCGAGTTTGGACAATCCAACATAGCTGCGCCCTGCGTTTGGCAACAGTTAAATGCCCGATCATTAAAATTCTGACAGTATTGTGTTATTTTCCTTTAGTTTGCATCTCCTGTCCACCTACTGTCAGTGAAGCTGCCCCTGTGCTGCTCTTGAGCTTTTGAAGTTATAAATGAAAGGTTATGTGAACGTTGCTATGGAGCTTATGGTAACAAAAGCAGAAACTGACTTTCAAATGTTGACTCACAAATGTAATAACACTGTCCGGGTTAATAAATGAACTTAATTGGATCTGCATTATAGCACTTTACTGTTATTTCTTATTTGTTTTGAGTTGTTGCAGTACATGAACTATAATGTACAGCTCATGGTGTTTCCGACTTGACAACTGGAACACAGAAACACGGAGAAAACGTCTCTCCAACCTCCGAGGACGACTTGAACGCAGCTTTAGTCCAAGTCTGAGTCTAAAGTAGTGTTGTCGCAAAACTAAAATTTCAAACTCCATTTGGATTCTAAGTTAAAAGCATTCACAAACATGATAGTGATTTCAAAACCACAATGAAAAATGAACACAAGCAAGATGCATTGATGTAAGCTCCTGTCTCCTTTAAAATATCTATAGCATCATCACTGTGTACAGTTTAACAATTTAACACAGAAACATAATAGCAACTTAAACTGTATTTTATGATCATACAATTTCTGAAAAAGTATCGTTCAAAGCAGTATAGTGTTGATCCAAGTTTTTGTTTAGTTTTAGATTTATTATTATGATTATTTTTTACAGGATTGGGATGACGCTGCTACCTAACGACCACCAGATCTAATGTTTATGTTGTACAGCTACACAGAGAAAATGCCATATTTGTATAGCTAAACATGAGACCTTTAAGGCTAGACTGTAATGTGTTATTTCCCATTGAAAGGTTGTGACCACAGAGTCTCGACAGACACAGGCTGCACATCAGAATCACACAAACACACAAGCGGTATAACTGTTTGGTTCGGTTGTTTCACTTGTTAAATAAACATATTATAATAGGGGCCTTATTTTGTTTTGATCATTTTTGCTATAACCATTTGAAAAAAAAACAAACAACAAAAACTATAATTTGCTATATTTAAAAGTAAAAAGGTGGGAAAAAAAGACATCAACCCATATGCTGAGATCTCACCTTAAATAGAAAAGAGATATATTTTATAAATAGAAGAATCACATTAACTATATTTAAATTGGTTGTATTAATTAAAAAAGCATTATTTTGCTGCTTTCGCTGTGTTTAACTGTAGCACTCTCACCTCACAGCAAGTAGGTCCCGGGTTTTGCATGTTCTTCCTGTGCTTGGGTGTATTTTCACTACAGGGGGCTCCCGGGTGCTTGTTCTGGAGCACATTACCCACAGCAATGGTGTCCAAATTTCACTGAGGGACACATGTTGAAACATAAATGAAGCGGAGGGCCACAACTTTCCGTCTGTATCACGTCGTGGAGGTCGGCTGTAAAATGTAAAACTTGCAGCAAAACAATTCTGCCGTTGAGGCGACACAGATTAGGGCCAGCTATTCAGCCGGACTTGAGGGTGGGCGGACTGGTTTTTAAGAGCCCTATGAAAATTGTCTGTGCTTTATCTCAGTTTCTAATTCCGTTAATGTTTCTAAATAAATTTTGATGATGATGATGATGATGATGATGAGATTCGTGTGCTGCTCTATTTTTCACTTTGCCCAAGTCACCCTTGAAAAAGAGGTCTCAATCTCTGGTTAAATAAAGGTTAATAAATAAGTAAATAGAGATAAAACTAGTTAGTTATTAATCACAACTAACTGTTATCATCATCATTAACTCTTAAACATGCCATGTGCTGAGAGAAAAGGTTTTATAACTCAAATCCTTAATCCTCAATAACTCAAATGACATAGAAATGACACAGTAAAAAAGTAAATTTGGCGTTTTTGATTAAAAATCTGTCAGTATACTTATTCAGAACGGCATCAAGAGGCATCATAAGCTTCCAATGCATCATCGATTAGCAAAATAATCACAACCCTAAAGGTGCACCGCAACATCTGTATTTGGAAAGGAATACACACTTTGTTAATTATTGGGTGCGGCGTGTTCTATCATCTATAAACATCCAGCTGCGTTTCTTTAGGGACAGAGATTGTGCTTTAGTTTTCCAGTTATCTAAAGGCTCATTAAAAGCGAGCCTCAGGTTATATGCATATGTTCTCCTGATGTGGTTCATCACATGCTGCGTGCATTGAGACACTTTGCACCTCCAATCACACTGTGACAAAACAGCCAACCAGACACCGCTTTCATATCCACCCGTCTATACCTGCAGCAATGATGGAGGAAATCTACAGAACCAAATGAACGATTGTCTTAATATGACACAAATGGATGCGTGAGGGGGTAAATCATAAATGTTTCAATTATGTATTGCATTAAAGCATGCTGCCATTCTGATTCTTGTAATAATGTAGAGCTGAAGGCCCTTTCAACTTTATAATTATGGTTCATTTATTTTCACTGAACTGGGCTATATTGGTCAGTAAGTAAATGATTGTGTTACATGGTTTTAGTTGTTAGAATCAAATGTGAAAGACAATCCTTCTGGTGAGTCCCAAGACTGAGAAAACTTGAATCAAGATGCTTAATCAATATTCAAGAATACATGCACAAATACTTCCATTATGTCCACAGAATAGTTCTGCTTAGAGTATAGTTTCAGTATGCATATGTTCTGATTTGATTTGACATTCCCTATTCATCTGGACTTGTACCCAGTAATGAATGTTGTGTAATGCCGCCGACTTGACCCACAAAACATAAACTGACATTGTGTTCTTCAAGTTCGAGTGATTTCTCATTCAGACGCCTTAAGTTAAAGCCAATAGAAAATGCTTAGCTCTCCCCAACGGTTTCAATGTGCAAAAAAATATGAGTTTCTCAGATTCCATTGTTATTCTGCACATCGTTTTGGGACAGGCTTAATTTAAAATGGGAATAAATTTATTACTTACACAACTTCACTGTTTTTAATTCACAGTGCACAGTCCTTCATGTTCTTCCTTCTTTCCTTCCTTGCATTCTCGTTCGTTCTTTTCTTTTGTCTTTTTAAAATGTATTTAAATTGACTTTTTAAACATTATTGACCTATCTTTCTTTCTGTATCGCCTTCCTTCCTTCCTCTTTCATTCATTCCTTTCATCTCTCTTTCTTTCTTTCGTTTAAAATGTTTTTGTTACTAATTATTTTCTTATTAACCTCCTTTCCTCCTTCCTATCTTTCTTTCTGTACCTGTTTCTTTCCTTCTTTCTATCTTTCTGTCTTTCCTTCCTTCCAATTCTATCTAGCTACCTTCTCTTTTTCTCGTGATCCTGTTTGAGCCTGACATTGTAAGTACTCTTCCTTAGCTACAGTTATTTGCATATTGATTTGAAAGAGGTTTGGCATGAAGACAACATTTTGAAAATAAGTATTTCAGGATTGCAATATCTTCTTCTTTCCTGCTATATCTTTTCCAATCTTCTAATCACCCGCCTTTTGTGTATAGACTCACAGATATGAGATTTGCACATATTTGTCTTGTATTTCTCCGTGTATCTGGTATTAGGACTGACTGCAAACTGCAGTGGTTTGATTTCTTGTGCCTGGATACAAAAAACCAACAACAACAAAGTCAAACAGGGCGACGCCGCAGTTTCTAATCGTTGTTGATTAGATTCTGCGACACCTTGGATGACACCCCCTCATCTCACGACCCTGACCTGCAGAAACAATGCTCCTCAACTGCCTGGAAGAACTCTACGCTGGACGAACTGTTCCTCATCTGGCTTTTGTAGTTTTTTTTCTTTCCGAGAAGGAGAGTCAAGGACAGCGGATGCTCTGGAACAGTTATCCATTTGAACATTATTTATTTAAACTGTTTCTACCTGTGGGTCATCAAGGGAACTGTTGCTGCGAATTTGGGCACTACATAAATACTTTGAACTGAAACAATATGATGTGTTTAAATACATCCCTTGAACGTTTATCGTATGTACGTCAGCATGCTAAATATCAGAAAGTGAAGTGATCGTTAGAGGGCACAGCTCATGAGAACATGGCTGTAGGTTTATTGATTGGAGGGATCTTGGGTGCATTTGGTTCGATTTGAGTGAAGAGCGCATCAGCAGAGTTTTGTCCTTCTGACGGCTCGGAGGAAAATCAGGGATCAGCGCCGTCAGCTCTTCCCACACCCGCCTTTGCAACCGCCGCTCAGCACAAGCCCAACAAGCTCACTCAGCCAAGGTGCTTATCTGGCAACATTAAAAGTGCACAGTGTAACTTTGGATCGTTCTCCATGGCTGAAGTTACAAGCCAAGATCTGTGGAGAGGCAAGCCCGCCCACAGTAAGAATGTGTATTTTTCAAGTTATTTTTGCTAGAGCTGTTGACTGAAGACACGTCCTATCGACCGATTAGTTTATACTTTTGAAATGTTAGATTAAACTCATGATTAGTTCCAAAATCTTCTCGTGTTTGCTGCTGTCCCATATAGATTCTTGTCATCTGAATAAAATACACATTTGACCAATAAACATTATGCTCGACTAAACCATCGTCGACCAATTAATCAAATAGGATGACAGCCCAAACAATCAAAGCACTGATAATAGAATAAATGCAAGCTAGATAATGCAATAATGTCTCCATGCAGACAAGCAAGTGCACCTTTAATCTGGGTCTAAACATATGGAATAAACAAACTGTTCTTTTTATTGTAGGATCCTCATTAGCTGCCCATTAATGGCCGCTAGTCTTATGGGGTCCATTTTAACATTGAGATTTCATTACACAAAAAAGGAACAGATTTAAAAAAACATACAGTAATTATAAAAGCAAAGGTTGATAATACCAAAGACGGAAAATAGAAATGACTATGTTCAAATGGTCATCAGCAGAAGAGTTAATATCTGCTTGATTTGTGTTAAACTTTAATTGTTGGTACGATTAATATGACTGTCATGATAAATATAGTGTGTTTTGATTTGTTGACATAATCAAAGATGAAGAATGTATTTTTGACTAAATATTTACCGTGTTTTTCTTTTAAACTGCACACGTGAGAAACTGTAATTGGTCCAATACTTAACCTCTGTGATATACATTACTAATTGTCAAGTGTTTCATTGAGCTTTATTTACTGCAGTTAATGCTTTATTTACACTGTGGTTCATTTAGAAAAGGGTTTACTGAGGTTTTCATGCTTCAGCGCTGTTTTGTCTGTGGCATTATGTGAGCTGTGTTAATATTTTCCAAATAGCCATAAATTGCACTTCTAAATGTGTTTCTGTGACAGTCTGTGTAGCTTAAATGCATGTTGCTGCCTTGGCTTGAACTGCCGCCTTACCCACAATGCAAAGGCTCCCTATGGTTCTCTGTGAGGCGGCGGGTCCACGGGAGGTTGGCTCCATGTTGTTCTTTCAGGTTGTGCCCTGCGTGGAGGCACCAGAACACACCAGATTCGAGCTCAGCTTCAAAGTGGAGATGCGTTCAAGACAAGTCACACCAGAAGGAGCCTCAGGGTTAAACTGGGATTTTTCACATTTCATTTCTTAGGTGTTTGGGATTTTGAGGGAGGGAGGAGATGGAGGAAGTGTCTGGGGAGTAGAAGTTTCTCTGTTTGGACAATGCCCTTGCAACTTGGACCATTTAGACTATTTAAAATGCTATGTTGTTGTGGGATCGTTTCCTGGATACAATGGCCAAGTCAGAAATATAACTTTATAGTGTTTATTGTCTAAACTTCCAAAAAGTCAAAAAGATCATATTTACAGCTACCGATGAATGGGTTCCTTTTGTTCATTCCCAGGGTGATGTTGCCTCACTGCAACCAGCCACAGACTGACCAGAAGGCCACTGTGGCTCCTCTCTTAAGCCCCAAGCCCCTCGCACGGGCATTACATAACGTCATAAAAAACAAATAATCAAAACAACATTTTCATCCTATAGATCACTAGAATATTGTCTCTCATAATATTCACAGCTTTGCAGAATATTCCCTCACTGCATACTACATGCAAAGGCAAGAAAACAGCATTTGAATGAACAATGACTATTTTAGATCACGTGATTATGAAAAACTGCGCGCAAATGCGCTATATCTGGGTCAACTAAGGGTGTGCTCTGTTTGGCTGGTCACCTGGAACCACGTGTGCGGAAGCGGACGAAGGAGGCAAAGTTTGAGGAGCGCACGGACGCGGTGTACGCCCGAGGCGCGCAGGGACGTGAGTTGCATGCCACGGAGAGTCTGGAGGGAGGATTTGAAGGGACCAAAAGTGGTGCACCGGGAAACGAAAAAATGGTAACAACTTTATTCTTCGCAGCAGCACGATGTGGACTGTGGACGCGAGCGTGCGCGTTCCTGTGCAGTGGAACCAGTGTCTTTAGTGACCAGGATGGAGGGAGGCTCCATCACATGTGTCTGCAGAAAGAATACCGTCACATTTTCATTAGACGGAATTAATAATGATTTTAAGACTTTATAGCAAAAAACATTTAAAATGTTCATGGTAGACGTTTGTTTGCTTTTCTATTAAAGGATGGAAAGAAAATACACATTTCTAGCCTCAAATTTGTATTTGAGCTTGATAAAAAGTACAATTTGTGGTAAAGTATGGATATAAAATAATATAATAAACTATCGTGGGCTCAAGTTTACATATTTGCCCAGTAAAAGAGAAACTCAAGATTTTACCTTCATCAAAAATACCAATTGTTTATCATTATACCCCATGATCAACTGTGAAATCTCTTTAAACCAGGCTCTAACATCACTTACATGTATCTGAGTGGTTTATATTTGTCAAAATCACATTGATTTATCCTATTTTGTGATCAATCTCAGTTTTTCATTTGAAATTACATTCCACTTCACTTTTGCCTCCAGCTGCCTCGACTCCAGAGTTTCGAATGTATTTGTTTACAAACTTTGAAAGGGTCTATATTCGCAAAATAATCTTAGAATTTGAAAGTGCACTATGTAACTTTTAAGGTGGCCCACCGCCTGCTGTCTTGTTTGGAATGGCCCACAGTATGACATTAGACTGATCTCCATGGAGACAAGCAGTTGGCAAACCTTTAATTTAACCAGTATAATATGTTTGCTGATTTTTGAAGTTTGTTGCCACGTTTTTCTTGCATTCATAAATTTCTGTGATATTTGTATTATGTGCTTTATTTTAAATATTTCACAATTCATTAATATAAACAATGCCATGTTTTTTAAGGCTTGTGCTGATTTCCCGGCTCCATATTTTTGTTTTAATTAATACGTGTGAACTTCTGTGAGCACTATTCTTATTTGCCTCTTGTACCAAACTGCATCTTTTTGTTCTTTACTTTTTAATTAAATTTCTCACCTCAGCATGCTTTCATAATTCACCGTGGCTTCATTCATCAGCTCTCGCTATCGCCTGTTTTTTAAATTTTTTATCCAGTTAATCAGATATCAAAAGGCATGCCCCCGTCTCCACCAAAATCACATCTTTCACAAGGTGACACCGTGGACCTCCGAGGCTGCCCTGCTTTACGAGTCTCAATGATAATCTGCACTTACTTACATCATTGATTATGTCGCTGCTAGAACAACGTCCGCTGGGCTTTCACGTTGGCTAATGCACGCTGCACAGACGCCGCTACAAGCCCCAAAACATGGAACAAACAAGATTAATAGCATCTCGCAGTGCTCCTCCCCAGGGTCGAACGGCTAACAACTCTTGACAAAACAGGCCTTAGAAACAGCAGATAGATTGTCCGCAAAAATGAGGCGACGAGAGAAGCTATGGGAATGTAATGAAAAGAGAGCGAGAGGCGGAGAGAGCGAGCCTATGGAAATGAAATCCCTTCTTCTTCCAACAGTCCCACCTGGGCATGCTGACTGTGGAGATGATGAATACACCGCTAATCAGCTTTTGTTTTATTTGAAGAAAAGAAAAATGTAATATTCACAAACAATACTCATGTGGCTGCGGAAAACTGGGTACTGGGTAGTGCGGAGACACGAGGAAATATCATGTAGGTTTTGAATTTGACACTGGTTTTCTTTATATTTATGGAAACACAATTGATCATGTTGCTTGCATGTTTTAATTAGTGTGAAAAAAATGACTTATGAATATTCTGTTTTACTTTAAAAATGATGGATTATCATGATTGTGGTGATCTATTTAAGAGGAGTTATTGTTTCCATGGTATAGACAGTTTTGTTCAGTGACCCATTTCATCATGTGACCCATTAGGTGCCTCCAACATTAATATCATACGTTATCTTTGATCCGTTATTTTGTGATATAGTTTTGTGTTTTTTGGTCAGTTTGCTCTTTAACATACAGGCTTTCATGTGGAAATAGCAAACTTGTCAAATCTGCACCTAAAGATGTTTTATTATTTCATTGAATCCACTTCATCCATAGATTTCTCTGGGACGTTGCAGTTTCAAAGGGCGTTTTCTTTAAATGCACTTTTCTCCCACAGACATAAAGATTACCTCTTAAAGTAGCTCCTACACACCAACAGGGCCGTCAACAGAAATTTTGCGACCTGGGGCGATAAGCCTCACAACGGCCCCCCAATACAAATGAATAGGATGAGGATCCAATTCTGGACCCTAAACTTTATAAACTTGTACTTAACAAGATTTTGACGGAACGTACTGATGGATTTGTTGATATCTAATTCTAAGCCTTTATTAAAGTCTTGAAACTGACTTTGGCTAAAAATTGAATTTTTCAAAAGTTTCAGTCAGATCTAGCTTATTCAAAACTAATAAATCCAAAATCCCCTTTGTTTTTTTTGTAACTAATATGTGTAAAAATAGAATTAAAAAAAGTAAGCTGGGTCTGTCCATTTTCCAGAATCAAATGTCCCACATACTTGTATTTTGTCAGTTTTTACACATAAAATACCTTATTACTACATGAAAACATATCAAAATGACAAACTTCTAATACATTATTTTCTTTACATTTATGTGAGTAAACTACAGGAGAAGTTTCAAATTGATATCTTTAAATTGAATTTTTTTTCCAATTCACCTGCAGTTGCCTTAATGCACAAAGAAATTTTGGGAAAAGTGAAGCAAATTGTCCCGTCCGTGAATGAACCTGGCCTTCTATGGTTTATCTGCAGTAACAGCTGAGCCACTGGGGAGCACCTGAGGCCATCCGGGTCCTTTGCATCTGTCGCTGATTGTAAACCTTTTTTCATGTATTAAAGTAAAATCTGTGTTGTCCTAGTACAGATATATTGTAAAAGCAGCTCTGTCAGACCGCTGTGTGCTGTTTGCGTTGAATTATAGAGCGTTTTATTGTGCTAGTTGTTGTTAGCTTTACTTTAACGGTAAACTCTGCTCTGAAAGTTGTGGAAAGCACTTACAAGCTCATGGGAGTGAATAAGTTGGATGGTCAGACTGAAATAGGTGAGTGAGCAACAGCGTTGGAGCACTGCAACTTTATGATGAACTAGCTCTGGTTTTTATGTTTTAGCAACTAAACAGTAGCATTATAATGCACCAGTAAGGACGCATGTCTATGTTGTCCGCCAAATTTCTTTCTTTTAATTAACAATACCATATCTACAACACTTCTCTGTTCAGGCCTTTGTTCCAAGAGTAAAAAGAGTTGGCTGCTGATATATTTGAACAAAACTGAAGCCAGACTGCGGCATCATGTCAAAAATGAAACACAATCAGATGTGAAATTGCCACAGCAGCTCAGACCCCGGAAGTGAGGTGTGACGTCACACTTAATAATCCCATAGCATTATCAGAGTCATAGTCATCTCATTGAGGTCATGCAGAGACATTCTTTTATTTGAAAAATGCTCTGCAACATTCTGACGTTAGTGGCAGAATCAGCAAGAGGCAGCATAAGTGTTTTTTTTGTCCGTACTTTAAACGGTAAAATGTCAACTAAAAGTAGTTTCTTCGTTGTTGCTGCTGTGCAGAGCTGAGCTTGCTTGTTTGCTAACCACAGTTGGAGATAAAAGACACTTCAACTGCTGCACACAATTCATTTCCTCAACACTTGACATTTTAGTTGTGTATTGATCTTTTCCAAAAGAAAATGTTATTACAGTATTACCATTAACTTTCATGTTCCACTCACTGCTAAAATTTAAAATGCTGTGATGTCGCCTGCACAACCTCAAAAGGCAACTTGAGCTGGGTTTGGCACATGCACATATGCTGTTGTCACTCAAACAGTACTAAAGGAGCACTATAATATGTACCTTTTCTATTGAAGGATCTGCCATCTGCTTGTCTCCATTATTGCCTTCTTTGCCACTCCACAGATCTGACCTGTACTTTGTGCCACCTTCTTGTTTCCATACAGATAGATACGTTTGATGTAATTCAGCAAAACAACTGGCCTATCTTCCACTGGAAAAGTTGCAATTTGCTACCTTTAACAGCAATCAGTCATAACCATTCATCTTCAACGCCACAGGTTTATGATTTTCAATGGGTTTTTATTTTTGCGTGTGTTTTTAGTATTATTCTTTTTCTCCGTCCCCTTTTCCTAGAGTGATTGCGGATGGTGCAGCTGACACACAGTCACTTTCCTGCACTCATCAATTCAACTTGTCTTTTGGCAGAGGAAGGAAACTGGTTGAACTGTACAGAATCCATAGTTACACATCCATTCAGGCTGATTCCTTCCAGCTGACTAATTACTCCTCAAAATGAGTAGTAGTAGTCATATTGTCATGTCAGGCTAAAAGGCCAAAGTGATTCTGATTCGACCTGTTCAGAGTCATGAGCCGCCTCTCTGATCATCTGACTGCCTAAACAACATCAAACGCCGCCGCAGCAGGACCACCTTAAAGACCCCATTAGGTGAACTTTTCTTTTTGCTCCAGGCTCCCAGTTTTCATCATCTCTCTAAAATATTAACATTGCTTTGGCGCTCCCCCCTAGAGCCTTTTGCCCCAGAGAATTTACCTACTTTTAACGTTTTGGTTGATAATACTAGCGCTTTAAATAAATAAATGATTCTATTATCCGTGTGTTTTTATTTTTTATGAGAAGGCTTTGTTGTCAGCGTATCAGTCACACTGTCTGATTCCACACAGCTCCTTGCCTGTTGAGTGAGAGATAGACTTTAATCAAAAGGTAAAAGTGCTAATGTTGTTCTCATGTCTGTGGAAGGCAGGATCACTGCTCAGATCTAGCTCCTGTCAAGAAACTACAGCCATCGGAAGCCTCCAGGCAGCGGGCTACTCTGCGCTGATGTGAAGGCCCAACACCATCTGACACATTTAATTAAGTGAGTGGGTCTACATTTAGACAGGAGAGCTCCGCTGGGAGACGTGCAATGGGTCCGCACTGCAAAATGAGAGGAAAAGTGCCAAAAAAGAGCTGTGCATGTGTTGGATTGATTCTTTCTTCTCTTCATTGACATTTGTCCACCCGCCTTTTAAACAAGTGTGACCAACAGGGAAATGGACGACTCTAAATGAAACAAAGCTCTTGTACTAAAAAAAAAAAAACCTTTGGAAAATTCCTCCCAGGCCGAGATATGATTTGAATTTTGATGCTTTTAAAGGGTGCGTGTCAATGAATTATAATAATGCTGAGGAAAAGTGGAATTATTTCAATAGATAAAAATGCAGAGGTGGTGACTAAAAAGCACCTTTCTAAAGAATCAAAGAACTTTACTTTGGAATATTAATTCAGACCTCAGTCACATCACACAGCTGTTAGTTTCTTTGCCATATCTGACAGACTTGCACTGTAACAAATTACCTGTAGAATGTATAGGAAACACGTGGCGAAAAAGTTACCCGCAACATATTGTATTTTTTCAGTTTATTGTTGTAAAATCAATTTACAGTGATTTGCAGGATTTGATTCACAGGTGGTTGTTGGGGTTTATTTTACGGCTATCTAATGGTATGGTGAAACTCAGGAAAAAGCTGGCCCTGTACTCCTGATTTACAACATTTTAGCTGATATTTGAAATTACAGATTGCAAACATTTTTTCATGATTTTTTGTTTATTACCTTGAGATAAGTAAAAGTCTCTAAAAAGCACCCAAGACTTATGTAGCCTTCATACATTAAGAATATGTGTATAAAGTGATAACAATAACTGCAATAATACTCTGTCACCTTTCCTGACTTCTGGCTGACAACACGTACAGTCTTGGCGCCGCACGAGGGTTTCAGACTGACAAAATATCTGCAAGCACCAAAATGACATTTGCTGAAAATTATTACAGTTTTTTTTTTATTATTACCTTTCTAACTAAGGCAGAGTGCACACAATTGCCAATAAATCTAGAAGCAGAAAGGTGGATACCTTGACTTCAAATCATCAGCTATGCTGATACAGACATGCTTTTTACACTTCTGATTACAAATTGTCACCCACCACAAACCTTTTCTTTAACCTGCTTGATTTTCTGCAAATAATTGTATTAGCATCAGGTGTAAATTATGTTTGAATTAATATGCATAACAGTGGACACATTATGTAGAGAAATGAGTGAAATCTCAGCTGGATGAGCATGGATGAATACGACGCAGTTTCAGACATCCGTTTCTGTCGGTATCGCCTGTCACCATGTGCTCACAGGAAGCCTAACCTTCCTAACTAATGAGCTACTCATTGCAGATAAGGCATACAACATACACCTGTATTAAACCTTGTTACTAGGTGTATAAATGCCCCCCCCCCCATAATGCAGGTAAACCACCATTTTTTTAATCCAATTAGGTACTGCAGAAACTACAGCGAGTGACACATGTTCACAAATAATTGCAACAAAGTTCAGTGGGTGAGGATAGGGGATAGGTGAAATCAGTTTCTGTATTGCAGGACAAAACAGGATTAACTCAAACTTTGAGTAAACAAATGATGAGGAAACACCGTTGTCACAAGGTTAAAAGCTCAATGTTGATTTTATATAATATGTCCCCTTTGAGGCAGGCTCTCAAGAACATGGCAGCCATTCTGTGTCAAAAGCATCTTTAATCCTCACCAACTAAACTGAAATAAGTACTTGCACATCCCCATCGATCGCCACCTTCCAACAAAGTAGTGTATTTATGTAATTAAAAGGGTCACGACTGCATTCTAGGTTTGGTTATAAAACGTGACAGAAAGGCAAATGCATCCTGAAGAATCGAATGAATTGATTTAGCTGAAAAAACTAAATATCTTATGCCACATGCCCCTCCTGTGATAAGTCTGCAAATGGCACAATGACACATATTTCTTGTGACCCCAGAAACTTATATGAATGTGGCAGAATGGGGCAGTCTTTCTATTGGTTAGCAGTTACGTCAGTCGGTTAGAAAAGACCCTCTGACTTCACGCTCTTACTCCCAGTCTCCTTTTGTTGATGACACTCGTACACCAGTCCTTGTGCTATTGGACGTGTTCAGTGTCTGACGTCTGTGTCTGTCCAAGCCCTCGCACTCATCCCGCTATAACGACAGATCTGAGCCGTGGAGCTAGAGAGTGCGCTGTCACAGCCTAGGCCTGTGCTGTACTTGTGAGCCCATCGTCTGAGGCTGTTCAACAACTGAATTATTGGTGAACTTTTAACAAATGAACTGTCCGATGGTACCTTTTTCCAACTTTAATGTCAAACCAAACGTCTGAACAATGTATAAACTAATGATACACTTGCTATATTTTGAATCTGCCTCCGTTTATCAAAAATGAACCAACATGCTTTAACATTTAGCTGAACCAGGGCCGACTCCCAGGGGGCATTGTTGGTTATGTTTTAACCTGCTACCATGGACTTTTACACTTTATTACAAGTCCCTAAGACTCATTTTTAGTGAATTCAACCCAAACCCAACAAATGCTTAATCAGACCATCCTCCAAACACAAGCTTTAAAATTAAAAATCTAATATTCCTCTGAGCAGAGCTTGTTCATACATACTTATAATTAGAGTAAATCAGACATGAGAGGCCAAAACTACAGTCTCAGCTTTACAAAGAGTTCAGGCAGTTGTTTGTGCTCCAAAGGGTTCAAGAGCAGCTTTAGTTTGAAATGCGGCTCATTTTAGTCAAACGTTTTAGGAAAAATATGCCCAGGGTTTATTCAGTTTAGCCACTACTAGACGAGCTACGCTAAACAACCCTCAAAATACCCCATTAATATCTCTTTGTATGCCGTACACCTTTATGGACGTTCCCGATACAACCTGATTAATTGATGCCTCAGTCCTCAAAGTCACCACATTCCTCTGTCCAGGAGTTGTCGCTGAACTCTTGTCAAGCCACGACAACATGGACACAGGGAGGCAGCGTCCAGCCAGCTCCAAATGCCAAAGCTTTCACCAGAAACTTGACAATCAAAGTGTGGTTAGTGCCAGGGGGTAGACATGACTAGGTACAGAGTCAGATCTGACAGACTAATCCACATGAAGAGGTCTGTAGCCCAGAGGCAGTCTCATGATATAGTCAGAACACACACCGCTCCGAAAGAAGGCAAAGTTACGATTAGCGCGCAGCAGAAATTCAATGATTGACACATAGCAAAGGTGGAGATCCCATTATCTGGCAGTGGTTAGTGTTCCTGTCTCTCAGCATCAAGGTTTTGGGTTCAATAACTACTGTACATGTTGAATTAATGGAAATGGTGGACATTTGCCTCTGGTCAAAAATGAATGTGACAGTTTCAATGTCACCTAAAATTCACACAGTTGAATGTGTTTCCCCTATGGCTCTGTCACCCGTAACATGCAGTAAGAGTAAGAAAAGGATTGAATGAGCTTACAGAACATACAGCGCTCTAATGTTATATTTGGATGCATTTGGAATCATATAACTTTTTTTCCTCGTAAGCAGGCACATTTGTTTTGATATGGACCATGCGTGTCCCTGACTGGCTAATACACACAGGTATGTGGCCATACCTGCTTCTCAATACCCAATCCCGTCAGATCTTGTGTTAGTACTTGGATGGGGGACCACTGGGACACCAGGTGCCACAGTGGGGAGCTGGAGGAAATGCCGTTGCGTACTTTTCACCCACATTGCCTAGTATGAGAGTGGTGTGTGTGTGTGAATGGTTGGTGGTGGTCGAGGGGCTGATGGTGCAGATTGGCAGCCTCACTTTACCACCACTGAGTGTGGAGTGAATGAATAATGCAATGTGAAGTGTATCTGAGTGTCCAGAAAAGCGTTATATAATATATGCATTAATATACTATAATATGCATTATTATTATTATTATTACCTCTCAGTCACCCCCTTCTGAACTCACAGACATGAAAACAGTAACCAGACTGATATTGATCTATAAAAATATTGAGGAACATCATTCAGGATTTTCCAACTAATCGGCGGGGGCTGAGACTTAATTTCAAGCTAAAATATATGTTTTTCTTGGATCATATTTATTTTAGCAAAAGTTATGATTTAAAGTGTCGGGTCCAGAGTTGTTTGGTTAGGAATAATCCAGTGTGAGAATTGTTATTCTGTCTTCTGAAACAGAAGTTTGCTGGTCCCGTCTCGTTAAAATCACGGTACAAGAAACTGTATAGCTTTTAAAAATTAACAATTTCAGCATTATCATTCATTAAATCAGGCTTTGGTGTGGATTTTTGGGGCTCAAGGTCACCTCATTTGGCCATAATGATGGTTTTAATATTGCTTTTTAAAGGATAAAAGAAACAGATGAAATGTGCCCTGTAAAAATAGAGGGTTCATGTATCCTGTTCAAATTAAGCCTTAAATTAAGATACAAGGAAAAAACAAGAATAAGGAGAAGCTCTCTTGTGTTAATGAGGGGATAGGTTTCTGTCCAATTAAACCACTCATGTTCACACCAGAGATTATCCTGTTAGGTGGTAGACGAAATCAAGAGTCTTTGAAGCAAAAAGCTGAAGCTGAAACAGGTTTGAAGTGGTCAGTCCAAGCATTAAAGGCTTAGACCACTGGTTCCCAAAATTGCTGGTTGGGACCAAGGGAGTCTCAAGGATATCATTTTCAAATTGATACTGTTTTTAATATTAATTTAATACATTTTTCAATTGAAAACTAGTTTTTTTGCAAATGTAAATTATTACAGGTGTCCATTTCATTCATGCAGTGGAGTCATGGTTGAATGATTATTGTGGGAGTACCAGCCTCGAAAAACCTGAAATAGACAATAAACATGTAGCTGATAGACATATACTGTATATACAACAAAATATACTATATTTTAATATAAATACTGCACAGAGAAAATGTGCGTGTTCCAGAACTTGTGAAATGGCAATAATAAATGAATTAATGGTGTAACTAAAGTACGAAGTTAAAATTATTGCGCTACAGCTGCCAAAAAAAGAAAAAACAATTCTTATATACAGTATTACACAGCATGGACTTTGAAGAGAGAAAATGTTCAAAACCTTCAAGGTCCAGGAGGACTGCTCTTCCTCCTGAACCACTGTGGCCTCAAAAACTCCTCCAAAACTTGCAGCTAAAGGTGTTGTACCTGATTTTTACTGTTGTGAAGCGTGAAAAACAGAACTAACAGAACAGAACTAGTTTGTTTTAACATCTTTACATTGGTCACAATGCCTGGCAAGTCCAGAATGATATATCTATGTATTATTTATACACGATATATCAGTCTGGTCGCCCTGCCCTCCGCCGTGCCTCAAGTCAACTCCAAAATGTACAGAGCAATCAGATTCGTTTATTTCAGTGACGCAAACAGCGTCACTCTAGAGCGGCAGAAGTAGCAGAGTTGGCTACAACACCACGTATTCTCAAAGGCTGTGTCCGAATGTCCACACTCTCTTCTTGTCTAACCCCTCAGTCACTACATAGTCCTGCCCTGTTCAGTGACTAAATAGTGCACTCAGTCCTGGAGCGATTCGGACACGCCGCTCACTTCTTTCTCCTCGCCGCACGTCACGTGACTCTGGCGTCTGGGAGAAAAAAAAGTCGGCAAAACGCAGACAAAAATGTATTTCTGTAATGAATATGGATCAAATCCGCCTGACACCCACATATTTATGGACTAATAAACATCATACAAGTTTTATTAACCATAGATCGCAAGTGAAACATCAAACGGACTGGATTATTAAACTTTTTGCCGGAGATTTGCGATCTATTCACATCTCGAGCTAAAGTAAGCAGCTAACGCCAGCAACTCTGCCGCTAACAATTTGTTTAAAGTGTTTTGTTCATAATCTCGGCTCAGCAGTTCGTTTAAAAAGCTCCTCTTTCTGCTTTCATATTCAGTTCGCTGTAGTTTTTCCGACCTTCGCTATGCATTGTGGTTAATTTTGACCGGTCTAGTGATCATCGCTGGACACCACTTTTCAAGATGCATTGTGGGAAATTTTGAGTGCACAACTTTTTCACCTGTTGGACATTCGGACACCACTAAAAACACGTGACCACTATACAGTGATAACTGTTGGTTTACTGCGCTTCTTGTTTGCTCCACCCTAGAAATCGAACTGACTCAAATGCCGACCAGACTCATCTGCTGGTATAGCTGTGAGGCTGGATTTTTCCAGGCAATCAGTCAGTCAGATCAGAGTGTATCACTCACTTTCCTAATGCAGCACCAGCATCCTAAATATTCACCGCCATGAGTTTATGAGCACTTTTCACGAATCTGAGTTTTGCCGTTTAGTGTAAAGCTAACAAACATTAGCATGCTAACGGCGCACTTCCTGTTTCTCGTTGAATAAAATGCTCGTTAGTTAAAAAGAAAGCGCTATGATCTAATTTTCACCCGACTTTATTACATGCAAAAAATCAGGCACATGAACTAGTTTTGTTTTTTACAAAACATTAAAAATCAGGTACAACACCTGATGCTGAAAATAGAAAGAACAATAGTTATTTACTATTTTGATTATGATCATCACTTGAACACACATAGAAAACTAACAATGATTGGTAACAAAAAATCCACTTAGTCCACTGCAGTTCTTAGTCAGATAGTGCAAGATTACAGGGTCATGCAGATCAGACTGGGTTCACCTTGAGATGAGAATGTTCTCAAATGTAGCTCTAAAAGTAAAATCTATTAGAGAAACTGCTGTGTTTTCTGAGTGGGAGGTCAGCCAACTCTTTCTGTTGCAGTGCCAAATGAGGCCAGGAGAAGAGAATCAGATATCAGCATGATCAGGTGTTAGTCCAGCTGGCCCGGGGACTGAGAGGGAAAAGGCCGTTAAAACAAGACCCCCCACCCGAGAGTCTACCCCAGGCCTGAGGAGAAGACAGCCCAAAGCAGGAGCCAGAGAGACGGCCAGGAAGATGGATAGATCCTGATGCAAACAGCTGGAGATGGAAGACAGAGGCCACTCCTAAAGAAGGTCAGTGATATTTGTTTTAAACACGCAGTAACTGAACCCCACATCGAAATAGTCAAATAGATGGCGGCTTTATTAAACTTAGTGTCGTAGTTCTTCAAATAAAGCAGAATAAGTAGAAAATAAGAGATAACACACTCTCAGTGTCAGTGTCTCACTGTCAAATGTTCACTCTCATCTTTTCTGGTCACTTCTTCTCTGGTAACATCCGTCTGGCTAAATGCTAAAAGGGCGAATTTTCCTTTTATTTATTCCCGCTTCTCTCTTTATGGTATCACTAGGTATTTGTTGGAAAAATACCGTCTCTTCTAAACCTCGGCCTAGATGTCCTCACTCGATTCTTTTATCTCAGTAGTGGGGAGTTTGTACTTCTAAACCTTCAAGGAAGATATCAAACTCTACAATTAGAATTAGAAGAACACTAATTTAATTAAGTCAAGATATTGTACGAAGGTCTACAAGTTAATAGCCATCCTAACAAAAGTCTATAAACTGTAGATATCAGCGCAGCAAATCGTCCAGAGAGCTCTGAGCTTCAACCCCCAATGTTCCTCCTTTTATATTACAACCTAAACATGCCCATATGGTATCTGTTTGGCTTTCTTCACGCAGGAAGAGTCTGTACCAGTGTGTATCAGTTATGTAGGACACCAGTCTAAACTGGTTTCTGTGTCTTGGATTCTTGTTCAAACCCTGGGTGTGCCTGCATGTTGCAGCATAAGCAAAGCTGTCACAAAAGCAAAAATACATAAAAAGTATTTTCCATTGTCGTTTGACTTTGAAGCTATTGATCCAACAGGAGATTAGCTCATATAAATTGGGCATGTATGCCTACAATTACATCAGGTTTTCTTAAATTTTTTGCTGGTTGAACGTGAGTAGATGTGACATGGACAGAGGCAAGTCCACAACTGTTACCTAGCAACTTCACAGTAAACAATGGCCAGAATCCATATATAATTCACAATTTTATGATTTGACACATTACTATTTCTGCCAATACCACTACATTTATTTTGTTAAATGAATGCTTTAAAAAATGTGGAAATTGTTTCAACATTTTGATGGAATGTCGCTTATTGATACAGGATAAATGGTGCATGACTGAAAAAAAGTAAACAGTTTAGACCAGATTGAATTATGTAAACCATTTTTGTAGAATGTAGAAAAAACAATTGACAGAGGAATTCAGTTTTACTTCCTGCAATTTTTATCTTTTACCTAACAATTTTTCTTCACAAACAGCAATTTGACTGATGTAAAAGTATGATAAATATTTACAGAATTTACAATCTGGCAAAACAAAGTAATAATTAGAAAACACAAAAAGCTGTCATAAGGTAAGTAAAAGTACTGTTTTATATATACTGTATACAGTATACATACATAAATAAAAAGGTCACACGCTCTATTATTTGTTTGGACTGTGCTTTGATTCTAGCACACATTCTCTGTGCCCTTGTTTCAATAAACTTCAAAAATGTTTTTATACCCAGTGTTTCAGTGATTCATTAATTTCATTGATGGTGGGAGAGAGTGACCACTGCCAAAGCCTTCTCCAGGACATCCCAAAGATTCTCAATGGGGTAAAAGATCTGGACTCTGTGGTGCCCAATCCATGTGTGCTCTGTCACAATGTGAGCCCAGGAATCCTGGCATGGTCATCTTGTAATCAGTGAAGATGACATCCATTGATGAAATAACATCGTCATTCAGGATGTTCATGTTCATCTGATCTCATTCTTTGGACACACTGTGTTCCTGACCCAAGACCTGACCAGCTGGAGCAGCCCTAGATCATAACACTGCCCCCTACAGGCTTGTGCAGGAGGCAGTAGGCATGATGCATCACTTCACCTGCCTCTCCGACCGGTCAACCTCCAAGACAAAAAGTAAAAACAACATCCGCCCTCAAAATTAAACTTAACTTAAAGTGCAGAAACCTAAAATGTTTACTTAAGTATCGTACTTTACTTTTGTAATTTGTTTGTTCCACCACTGACAATATCTTTTGAATGGACGGTTTGGTGCGTATTAGCAGCTTGGAAATGGGTCACTTAGGTCATCCATCAAAGGTAGATGCTGAGGCCTCACTCAGGTGGGGTGACGGGCTTTGAAAGTGTACTGCACAAATGATACACTGAGAAGGCTGTAAAATATTGATGCTGATACGTGCATTAGATGTTCTAATTTTTCCAAATGTTCACTATTGATATTTACTGAAGCAGCAAAACTAATGGAAGCCTATGGATCAATACACACAAGGATTTTCACTTCTCTTTAACAACTTTCTGGCAACACATCTGTGTTTTTGAAGGCTCTTGAAAAATGTTTACCATTCAATAAGTAAAACGTTATTTCCTAACTTGTGTTCTTCTCAGTACTTTTCATAAACTACTCATAAACACTGAGACTGTGTTTTCGGAAATCCTGGCAAACAAGATCCAAACTCAGTTAGCACTTAGCAGCATGTGCTAATTAGAATGCCCATTCCAAACAAGATGGATACAACACATTACCATAATGTGTTTTCTGAAAGCATATAATTAACACCAGGATGTATGAGCAGGATTGTTCAATAATTTTATGGTAATCTTTGTAGTATTACGCGCCATAATACGGCAACAATAAAATCTCAAAGTCAGGTTTATTCATAATTGAACACAAACAAATTATCACGTGTCAAAAGCGAGATGTTGTGCCAGTTTGTGAATCGTGACCAATGAGAGATCATTTTGACTTGAATCACAGAAACAATCACAAGTTTAACTCATCCACAAATCTATTTCTTTTCCCACTAGATTGTTTCTTTTGAAATTTTGGCGTTTAAAATGAAACCTTTAATTATTTATTTTGTTCTTGGCTTTCATGTTTTGTCTGTTTAGTTACATGTTTGCCCTTTTAAGAATTGGCAACAGCACATTTCAAGGCCTTGCATCAGGATAAATCAGATCCCACTTTCGACTAATTTGACGATTAGGCCGCAGGATGCCTTCGGTTCAGAGACTATACCTATGTTAAATGCATGATCACTGATAATGAAGACTGTAGACTGGCAAACGATGAACTGAGATGGCCTGGAATGATGCATGCTGCAGGTTAGGGAATGGCCAGTGCTAATTACTCGTATCAAATTAAGCAAATATTGTGGACAGTGTTAAAGTGCCCTCTACTGATGGAAATGAACAACCGGAGGACCTCGGAGCACAGACGTAAACACTACATCAGCATTCCGAGAGCAACAGCATGAGAAATTAATTAATCACAATTTGTTACTGCGTAGACGCTCCAGGTTAACATGCTAATTAAAACAAATATGCCTAATATATTCCGCTGTGTTTAGACATCTCCATACCCCCATGAGGTAGAGCCAGAGGGGGAAGAAGAACTACTCAAGTAAAGGTGGTGCTACTTCGAAATAATTGTGCCCAAATAAGCACCTAATATTGCATTGCCTCGGGTAAACATTTCACTAGCAAAGGGCCACCTTATGAGAATACAGTGTAAATATGACTTTATTCTGCATGAAGACAATGATCATGACGATGTTAGAGCTGGAAAATTTATAGCATGTAGTTGATTAAAATTAAAATATATGTTGTAAACTTTCAAATTCAAGAATGATATTGCTGCACTTTTGTGATTAATTTTACAGATAAGGAGAAGTTTATTTGGCATCAGTACGACAACCAGAGACATGAACACACAACACAATTTTGTTTTATTGGCCATTCAAGTCTCACACATGAAGGGTTTCAGTAGGTCTTTTGAGCGTCATATTGATGGACAGTAAATCAGTCAGAAAACAGCTTTGTGCCACTCATACGTTTGAGTAAAGCTGTGATTAAATATTTACTACAGTTTGACTCAAAAGACAGTAGTGAAGGGTGCTTTCTCTGACCATACGTGCTTGTCAAGGCCCAATCCTCTAAGATCTTGGAAGCTCAAATCTGGAAGCAGACTCATTTTGTCCCTGGGCAGCTGTGGCTACAATAGTAACTTACTACCATCGAGTGTAGAGTGTATAAATAATGCCATGTGAAGTGTCTTTGAGTGTCTGGAAAAGGGTTATACAAATATGATGCATTATTCATTTCCCATTAAGGGTTGCAGGTGACTGGAGCCTATCCCAGTGACTTTGGGCCTTAGGCGGGGTACACCCTGGACAGTGGCCAACTCATCACAGGGTTAACACAGAAACAGAGACATGACAGACAACCATTCACTCTCACTTTCATTCTCTGCGGTGAGTGAGTGATCTAACACATGGATGAAGCTGGAGAACCTGGAGAGAACCCACAGTAACACAGGGAGAACATGCAGACTACACCCAGAGAGATCATGTAATGCTGGTCTGGTCCAGGATTCGAACTCTTATTGGGAGGCCGGAGCTCTAACTACCCTGCCACCGTGCACCTCTGCATTATTACTATAATTTTCCCAGAGACATAAGTGCAAATAAAGGTTCTACTACAGTTGGCAACGCATCATATTAGGGGGCCTGGTCATGCATGTGGAAAACTCTCTTTTAAGGCATTTCCGGGTGAATTCTGTGTATTTTAAGCACAACTAATTCAAGCCATGTCACAACTGCGTCGATGTTGACATGTTGTTGTTCTGTAGATGTTCAAATACTGCAGCTGTCATTGCTATTGTTGGATATATCAACACATTTCACTTTATTATTCTCCATGTCATCATATCTGTATTTGGCACAATATAACTCAAAGAGTCTATGTTTGCTCTTGTAAATGTTGTGCAGTAGGTGATAAAGCAGCTCTCCTGCATTATAATGAATGGATTGCTACCTCCACAGAGGTCTGTTACTGGGTGTTCCCTCAAATGCTGACTTTATCTTGCATCACCATTACTACAATTTTGCTTTTTTGTTAACACCTCTACCACAGCTACAAATACAAAATACAACTATACGCCTTCTTGAGAGATACAAATATGTGCTTTACAAACAGAAATTGTTCGCTATCATTTGCGAGTAAATCACTTGGGTGAATGTGTTGCCACCCCTGAGAAGGCCATACCAAATCCATCTAATTTGAAATGTTATATTGTATATGAGATGCCGCGCAAATGCATTTTTGTGATTAATCTAAATTCCGTCAGACAGACAGAGGGCTTCGATGTAATCTTATTCTATCATCTCATATCTTCTGGGTAAAGAAAACGATCATCTGTAATTGCGTGAAATGCACTGCTCGCTGTGTCAAAGCAAGTCAAAAATCACGTCTAAAAAGGTCTATGGGGCTTCGTGTGGTGTAATGGCAGCTTCCCCTCATCTGCGCCGTGTAGTATTTGGGATCAGTGGCTGGTTAATGGGTCCCCGGCTTGTACTTGGGTGAGCTTATGTGGCAGCTGGGTGTCATTGAAGAGCTCCGCGTGAGTCAACAGTTAGTCAGTGCAATAACTGGCTGGTGTAGCTTTAAATAGGCAATTAGCAGCTAAGTTCAAATCAGCCTGTCAGAGAACCACACAGCATGGAGTTGATTATTTCTCTTAAAAAGAAATCAGAATTAGCTTCTTGTCTTTGGTGGAAAAATGTCTTAACCAAATAAGAGGTTTGACATGATTGATTTTGAATTAAATCTGAGACGGTTTAAGTGGCAGCTCATTAAGTTTCATTCATGTTGTTTGAGGTTCACAAAGACAACGCTTTTATTAAATGTCTAAGCTGTACTCACATAATGAGCAGATATGATATGAGAAGCATGAGATGTCTTAGTTAATGGGACAGATATACAGTAAATTAATGTTAAAATACAAGCACAATAATCCTACAGTAGAATGTTGTAAAGTGATTTTAAAGTGTTAGGAATAGTCCGATTACGATATGGATTATTTGAGTTCATATTGATAATCGATATTTGAAATCTATAGCAAGACCCACAGATCTTAAGTCGAAGTAAAGATCACAAATTATCTTTTCACGTAAGCAAAAATAATAACAATGTATTTATCTAAAATAATTTGTGGCTCGATTGTGTCAAAATAATTCTCTCTCTTTAGTTTTCAGACAGATCAATATCAGTCTGGTCACTCTGATATTCTCCACGAGTTCAGATGGCCGTGATAGACAAGCGGATTAGCCAATCAGAGACACGCATGGTCAGTCCCAGCAAACAATCAATCAAAACACACCCGGCCGCTTAGGAGGAAAAAAGAAAGGCAAAAAAAGTAAAATATTGTGAATTTCAGTGGAATCAAAGAGCGACAAAAGCACAAAACTCTCTAATCTGAAATGTTCTACATGATAGATGACCGATGAACTTCGTTTCACATGGAAATATGGAAAACATGGAGCTGACTCGAAGCCCGATGGAGGGCAGGGTGACTACACTCACTCTTCACAAAGAATTAAAGAAGTGTGTATTCTGGATCTTAGGCAATAAAAATACAGCCTCAGCCTAATCGTTCCCTTTTGAATCATAAGTCTGTTCAAAAAGACAAATCTTATAAACTGAGGGAAACTGGGAATGACATATGGGCACACACAGACCGGAGCACTGGCCAAAAATATTGGTGCTGAATAATGGACAATTTTTTGATATTTAACGATACTGAAACCAATGCATCACGCTTCCCTGTTCAGACACTGCCGACACTCATCAGGTCACTGTAGATTTATCCACAGATGTTTAGCATAAAAGTTATCGAAGGTCAGTGAAATGCTCGCTCAGTTCATTTGCACTGCCATCCTCTGGAGCCAGTCACGACTACAGGTAATTTAAATTCCACATTTCTAATCCAGGTGATGCTAATGTGATCTGAACAAAGTCAACCACTCACCCGCTCACCGTGGGGCACAGGGCTCGTTACGTTGCCTCCATGTCATCAAGCAAAAAAAAATCTCCTATCGGGGCTTCACTTTAACCACATTTTTATTCCTCTAATTATCTTTTCAGGCTCCAAGTAGTGCGCACATTCAAGTCACATGTATTCCCTGTCGTCTTAATTTCTTCTCAGTAATTCATTTGAGAATTATTGTATTGTGTAACCTTGAGGGTGAAGCTTCATAAATTAAAATGAGCCTAGTGTCTCTTTCAACCATATCAGGTCATGTTCATTATTCAAACAAACAGACGTTGGCACACTTTTTCATCCAATGTACTCTTCCCCTTAACATCACTTATAAAAGTTGCATCTTGACTGCGATTGGTGGAAAGTTGCCTTTGTTTAGCTTATATAACAGTACGCAAGACGGGGGCAAATGCATGTTTAAAATGCCATTAGACTTTACAGCCTCTGGGTTAAGAGCAGCGTTTTCGACGTTCATATTTTTGATAAATGTGCCTTCATGTATTAAACACTGTGATACCGTACTTTGTTTCTTCTTCTTTTTTTTTTTTTTTTTCTATTAGATTTACACCAGATTCCCTCTAAAGCAACCGCTGTTTAGAATTATTAGGTTAAAGACCACAAGTATTCTGGGAAGACATAACACAATAAGTAACGCTTAGACATCAGAATGGCAGCAGCATTTCTGTCACTCAACCCAAGACAGCTCACCGTAAGCGTAAGAGTGATTGAATGGATAATGGACAACTGTAAAGCGCTTTTGTTAAGCTAGTCAAGCTGATGAAGAGCAACTCACTCAAAATGAACAGTAGAAATTTAAAGGTGCAAATACATTATGTGACGGTTCCGATGTGAGATGACCTGCTGGCTGCTCGTCTTAATGGAAATTTTAGTGCTTTAAATTAAATGAAGGTTGAAGATTGAAGGTTAAAGGTTTGAAGGTTGTCTTTATTATCCAATTTGGTTGGAAATGTTGCACAATATGGTATTAATCCTTCTATTTTTCCCACAGAACTGACTTGTAACTTGGTTTGAGGTATCAACTGTTTGTCTTCATGGAGATAGAAATATATCTATTTTTTCTTCTATCCAGTGTTTGCAAACAAAACATATCAGCCCAGTACCATTCCAGGGATTAGCGTTAGTCTCCAAACATCGCAAACTATGAAAATCCAGGGTAGCTTTGGCAACTGTCAACCATATCTAATTGACACAGAGCCTTGTTAGCACCAAAATTAGGAGGTTGAAGTAAGATACTGACATTTAACTATTACTCATTAGCAAAGTTTAATGCTAAACTAGCCTAAATTGTAGATTTCAAAGCATATAGATGAGATAAGACCATAGGCAAAACATTTGTTTTTGTAAAGTCATTCCTGCTTAAATGTTAACCAATGTTCCTAACCTAAACCCTACCTAACTCATTTCCTAACCTTACCTTTTACCCTAAACTTTTCAACTTTGAATGACCAATCACAGCAGACCGTCCCACCAGATCCGACACTGTACTATTAACCTTGGCAAATGTAATGAACATATAAACAACAACCATGTTTTTGCGCCGTCTCCAAACAACAAAATTAAAGTTTTTTTTATCTGCTGCTCCATTAAAATGAACAGGATAAAATGTACACACAAGTACTACAGCTGTTCTAAACACATCAATCCTGTGGGTAGGTCTTTTATCTACAATTCGATTTGGACTGAGTAATTGGTATTCCAAAAAATGCAAAGAAATATTTAGTTTCTCCTCACACCTCGCTGATCTTTTGGCACTGTCCTGTTTTCAGTCTTGGTCTAAACACAACATTATCCTCATTGAGAGCTCTGAGGGGGCTTCTGTAATGAGCTTTGGCAATACTCACCATGCCGCGCTGGGGTCTGCCATTACTCTGGAGACTTCAGAATGTTTGAACTCATTTAGACGAACATATGGAGACGCATTTCAAGGTCTCCACAGTTGTTGGCTTCTTCTGATATGAAACACATGACTCTGTGGAAGTCATCTCACAAAAAGTAAACAAAATGTAAGATATTTAGTCAAAATCTGGCAACGTGGCAGATAATGTATGATTTACAGGGACAAATAAGGACATCCTCATAGATTGAAAAAGTGTTTTAATCATATTTTCTAAATATCTCACTGTGCTTGTGTTCAAATGTCTACTTTTGTAGCTGCTTTTTTCTTTGATTTATTGAGATGGAAAGATGTTAGGACGTCTCTACATTTAGAAGTACTACTTTTTGCCTCATTAAAAGCCTTTTGTGAATTGTATCGAGTGCACCCACCAAGTTAATGAAATGTGCAATGGGAACAGGAGAGAAATAAAAGGTTTATACTTAGACTGGGCCTCATGGCATTGCCTTCACACTTATGGGGCCAGCTGAAATACTGTGTTTTAATTAGTGGGTATGGTTTGCATTGTTGGACTTGTCAAAAACCCAGATATCCTTATCCAAAGTAGTGTGCACAGCATAAGTCCAAACTTACTCAGACACGGGCAGCATTTTTGTGGACATGCTACTTCTTGCTACATGCTACTACTAGAAAATCACACAAAATACGTGATATCAGGTATCAGCCAATACTGAAAGCTGAAGTATCGGTCTTGTATCGGAATTGAACAAGCTGGATTGGTGCATCTCTAGTTTTCATACTCAGCAGATATAACTGACCCAAATGTAACATGCTTTATAAATAAATAAAACCTAAATCTTACCTGAATTATACTTTTTAATCATGAACCCGATCTCAGCAATCCCCAAAACGACATTGAGTAATTCCAAGTTTTTAAAGCTGTGAGACGTGGCTAAAGCTAGAGTATATGTTTACCCTTTTTTTTTCTTCTTTATGTAAAAGAACGGGATGACCTGCTGGCTGCTTGTCTTAAATCACATTTTTTTGTGTTTGGGAGTCGCGAATGTGAACTATTTTTATTTTTGGGGTCACGGCTGAAAAAGTTTGAGAACCACTGTGTTACATTACGTTACATTGCGTTGCGTTTTGGTCGTCCAGGTCGTTTCCAAGAGAAGGTTAAATTATGTCAACTGCGTAATGTTAAACAATAACATTAAATGGTGGGTTGTATTATCTCTAATGCAGTTTTTCCAAGCCCAGAACATCACTTTCTTGAACACACATTCCGAGTAACAGACATGACCTTACCTACCTTCCCATGAAATTCTCCCTGCAGCAGAACCAGTGGAGCCCGGGGGGTTATTGCAGAGTCCTGGCCCCCTGCAGCACACTGGGACTGGGGCCGGTGTGTCTGGGCAGTGGCTGAAGGCAGAGCAGGACTGGAGGGCGATGAATCACTTTGAGGTGCATCTGACATTATGACTGCAGGGGATGGAGAACTAAAATTATGTTCTGTCATAAACCAGGAAAAGGAGTCTTCCCTCACTTCCTGTGCTATAGCTAATAATAATGGAATGACTAATAACAATTTTTGGATGCCAGTCTCAACCTCAGCACCCACTCACTAACACCAGCACTGATATCCTACCTGCTCTTCAGAAAATTAAAACTAGGTAACACAATAAACTTGTAATTAGTAATTATTGAAACCAAGTTTTGGGCTTTAACTTGAAAATTAAATTTAGTCCAATTATTATCTCCACTCATGGTATCCTGATAAAGGCAAACAGCCTTATTAGTATTTTTGCAGCCAAGCCATTGATAAAATGTTTGCAAACACCCATTAAAGTGCATTCAAGAAAATAAAAGCTTTAACAGTCTACCCATATAAGATGATAACATGATTTAAAATTATTAAAGGCAGTGCTCAGTTTCTCATTCCTAGACATTACTGGGAAAAACAGCATCCATAACGGAAAAAAGTAACGTGACATGCAATACCAGAAAATAGTTAGTCTCAAAGAGAACCATTCACTGCCATTCTGGAACTTCAGTTCATCAGTTTGCCTGTATTGCACCCTGTCCACTTTGAGCATAGATCTTATTATTAACCACATTTTGCTGTATTGTATTGACAGAACTGAAAGTGGAAGACAGACTTTCAAATTGCCTGAAGATGTTCTGTTGGGCCTTATCTAATCCTTGTCTTAGAAATTACTTTTTTATCTTAAGACGACTTCAGAAATCTGGGAACTAATGCAGTTCACGAGGTCGCCTCTAAGCAGTGCCGGAGATTACCTGCCGTTATTATACAGCCGTAAGAAAAAGAGACAAAGGTTAATGTTGAAAGGAGGTAAGCTGTCTGAGGGCACAGTTCAAACACAGAGAAACCGCTCTGTGATGAACTAATCAAAGACGTTCTTTAGACCATGGTACCATCTCCAGCCGTGTCAATGTCTTTTACGTGCACTATGATCTTCTGGCTTTTGTAAATTGTGTGGGATTTAGTGACATTTAGTGATAGACTTAAAAGCTGTATTTTGCCACAAAGTATTATTTTCTTACCTGGATATGTCTTAAATTGCAGAAAGAGTGGTCACTTTGTTCTTGCACTTTGAAGTGAAAGTTTGAGTTTCTTTAAACAAATGTAAAAAGATTTGGTCAAAATATGTCAAATCAATTCACTAAATAAAATGTAATATGTGGGTTTACTGCAATTGAATGCACAATCAACAATACAACACAATCTAAACGTAATTCGATAATTTATTTTGTGAGTAATATTGTAGAACAAAAACAAAATTTCTTGCAGAGAAACTTTTGATAAACCTGCTACTAGTTTCATACAAGCCATGCTCTTGTTCACCATGCAATCAGTTATTTTTTTCCATTTTCATTTTAGTGACAAAGCATAGATGTGTAAATGTCACGATCCGTGCAGCACATGAACAAATACATGTATTCAATCAAATTCGTTCTAATAACATCCCTGAATATACGCTTGTTACTCAGATGTTATTGTTATTCTATTTGGATTATACCTTTTTTTAACCAGGAATGACCGACTCAATATAAGACTGAAAATCAGATCAATGTTTTGAATTGAACACATCACACTTTTAAAGTATCTCAAGCAATGCAATTTCTGTTTTGCTCACCTTTCCAATAACCTTAGCAGCAGGCGCTAATGACACAAAAGCATTACCATAGAAACACAATCTGAAAATTTACCAGCACAATGCAACCAAATGAGAGTGTTTTTAGCGATCGATCCAGTGGAGAACAGAGAAGAAGGAAACTGGCTGAATGCTACACTTTAAATCAATTGTGTGAAGCAAGCTGATCAACACGAAGAAGCAAAGTGAGTGTGTGCATTCAGGGGCCAGGATGATTTAGGCGTCAGAACATATAACTCAATCACACACACCGTCTTGCCATGTGAGGAGTTAGGGACGTGTGCAGTAATTTTGAAGGCTTTGAGTATATCTTTTGTGTTGTGCAAGGCAAATGTTCAAGGCTCCACCATGTAAAAAAAGAGCTTATCTTTTTTCAAACTCCATTCTTCTAAATTTTCTCCCTTAAGGACATACAAATTAATCTCATCTGGGTCTAAACATGCCGTGATTACCAGATCAATTTGGCTTATACACCAGATGCCAACAGACACAATCCATGTTGGTCCAGGCAGGCAAAAAAATAAAATGAAACACAATTGGCAATGGTTACATAGGCACTAAAAATTGGATTATTATTCGATTTTTGGTGTTAAAATATTGTTAAAATTATACGTAAAAAGCAAAATCATCTGATTTCTTTCTGATAATTAGGCCCGAGCGCCACAAGCTGGCGAGAGGCCTAATAGTTTTGCAGTGCCGCATGGCACGGCTGCAAAGCGACAAAGTGCAAAATCGAGCCCAAGCGCTTGCCCGCTTCCACACACTCACTAACGCATTCCCCAACTCATGCACGTTCCGTGCATACCAATTAGTAGTGGGAAAATTGAACATTATCGTTGTAAACGGGCGAAGCCCGTGCGAAAGTGCGCACAAAGTGTGCACTAAACGAGCGCTTTCGTCATCCCCACATAAAGCGCTCGTGTGCGCTGAGTCGCCCAGTAATGCGTTCCTCAACTCATGCACGTTCCGTGCATATAACAATGTAATGCAAAAATGGAACATTACTATTGTAAATAGGGCCAATAACAGAAAGTGGGCGGAGCCCATTAAAAACTCTCGAAAGTGTCCGCCAGTGACCAGGAACCCATACCAAAACGTAGGAAAGCGCGCGCGCTTTCCGAAAATGTATAGTTTGTGAACTAAAAAAAAGGGGAAACATTGTTTTCGCATCGGAATATTCTTCTTCTTCTTTCTTCTTTCTTCTTTCTTCTTTCTTCTTTCTTCTTTCTTCTTTCTTCTTTCTTCTTCTTCTTGGGACCAACCCCCCTATTTTTCACCCAGTGAACATTGACGAAGTCTCAGGAAAATTTGCACACCTCTAAAAATTGTGCCTCTCTACATTCTGGCTATTTCCAATTTCAGAAATTCAAAAATATGGCGCGTCAGCGCCCCCAAGTGTACAAAAAATGCATTACGGGATAGGAAAGTGCCCAATTTTTTTTTTTATCGTAGAATCATAAAATTTGGCAGAGAGGTAGATAGTGACAAGAGAAGCAAAAAATATTATTACGGCAACGCCGTCCGCCCAACCAATTGTCGGCCATATTGGATGAAAATTCGCTAAACCTGACTCAGTGTTTTTTTAAAACTCCGTACTTTTACGAACTCCTCCGAGGGCGTTTAACCGAACAAGCTGAAATTTGGTGAAAATGAAGTTGTGGAGTGTGGCATCAAAAGTTATCCAAATCAGGAACCTACGTTTTACGGTCTCTGTGCGGCGAAGCCGCAAAATTTGGCCAGAATTCCTGAAATTTTCAAATTTTAAATTTTGCTCCCATTTGCACATATAAAGTCCGAATTGCATCAAATTTGAATCAGTTGTTAAACTCACTGTCTGAAACCTACTAGAGGTGAAAAAAATTAATTTGGCACGTCTAGAAAACAATCTCTGACACAATTGCAAAAAGACTTTAAGAGGGAAAAACCTACTTTCCCTATTAGGACTATTATAAGTGCAAGATGCCATAATTATAAACACTCTGCTCGTGGCATTGTATCTCATAACCTGCATCAAATCACATTTACATCTGCTACCACCTGCACAGCTCTGAGACCAAATAAATGTGATCTTGTAAAGGAACAAACTCCCCTGGATAATAGAAAACTGACCTATCAGAGAAATCTAATTTGTATTCCTTGTAATAAAAAACTGTCCAGTCCCACTGAAACAAATCTGACACTGGCCATGCTCAATGTCAGATCATTATGTAACAAATCCTTTTTAATCAATAATTTTATATCTTCTTATAACCTTGATTTTATGTTCTTAACTGAAACGTGGCTTGCAGGTAATGCAGTTCTAATAGAATCAGCTCCACCAAATTACAAATTTGAATCTATAACTCGAGAAAACAAAAAGGGAGGGGGTGTCTGTGCACTATTAAGAGATACAATAATCACTCATAGGTTGTCATTTGGGACTTTTTTGTCATTTGAATATGTGAGCTATGGAGATAAAACAATCACCCTCCATACTTTTTGTAGTTTTATACAAGCCTCCCCAGCACTGTCAAAGTTTCATTGATGAATTTACTGAGTTGCTTTCAGTTGTATGCACTGACTTTAATGGTCTAGTCATTACAGGTGATTTTAATATTCATGTGGATAATGTTTGTGACAGAAACACTAAAGAGTTTCATACTGTTCTTGAAACCTTTGGTCTAACTCAGCACGGCGGCCCCCACCCACAGCAAAGGGCACACTCTAGACCTGCTAATTACAAAGGGGGTTAACATTTCAAAAGTGAATGTGGTTGATGTCGCTCTGTCAGATCATTTCTGTGTCTTCTTTGACCTGTCTATCCTTCCCAAACAACAGGCTCCTCCTGCAGTTGTTCACAGGAGACATATAAATGATAGCACAAGTGCACTCTTTGTGGAAATGATAAACTTTAAAACTGCCTCATGTTCAAATGTTGATGATTTGTTGAGCTCTGTCTCATCTAGTGTTGTGAATGTTCTGGACACCATTGCCCTTTGAAGGCTAAATGGTCAAAAATAAGCAGAAAGCTCCATGGAAGAATAATGAGTTGGTCAGGGCACAGAAAAGGGCGTACAGGGCCGAGCGGAATGGCGCAAGTCAAAACTCCAGATTAATTATGACATTTTCAGAGAAAAATGCTCATATATAACCAAATTTTATGTATAACAAGAGAGAGGTATTTGAAATTATTGGAAATTGTTGTAATAACTCCCGTGTCCTGTTTGCAACTGTAAATAGATTGACAAACCCTCCAGCTCAGCTGCCAGTGGAACTAATTTCTACATTAAAATGCAATGAGCAAAATTCTTTCATGACAAGATTCAGAACATTAAAAATACAAGTAACACCTCAATGCTAATAACAACCAATCAGCCAGTTAAACACGTGGAGTTATCTCACTTTGCAATCGTGGAATGACAAACTGTCCAAGAGACCATAACCAGTCTAAGTTCTTCTTCTTGCTGCCTTGATGTGTTACCCACAATATTTTTAAAGTCTGTGCTAAACAGTTTGTTAACTCAACTGACTCAAATAGTCAATATGTCACTTCAATCTGGGATATTCCCAAGGGCCTTAAAAACTGCAGTCATTAAGCCTCTCTTAAAAAAGAGTAGTCTTGATGCGACAGTACTAAATAATTACAGGCCAATTTCAAATTTACCTTTTTTGGGAAAAGTTATTGAAAAAAGTTGTTTACCAACAGCTTAATAATTATCTTGTAATAAATTACATTTTTGATGTTTTCCAGTCAGGCTTCAGATCACACCACAGCACTGAAACAGCTCTTATAAAAGTAACAAACGACATCCGTCTTAGCACTGATGCAGGCAAAGTCTCTATCTTGGTCTTGTTGGACCTCAGTGCTGCCTCTTCGACACTGTCGATCACAAGATTCTCTACAGAGACTTGAGGACTGGGTGGGCATTACGGGCAATGCTCTAAATTGGTTCAGGTCCTATTTGGAAAACAGAGAGTATTTTGTTGAGATTGGTCAGTGTGTCTCAGACCGCATGTCCTTGACCTGTGGGTGCCCCAAGGGTCAGTCCTGGGACCCTCCTCTTCAACCTGCATATGCATCATAGGTTCATTGATTCACAACAGTGGAGTGTCCTACCACAACTATGCAGATGACACTCAGATTTATGTCTCACTGACAGCTGGTGACAATGGACCAGTAGATTCACTTTGCTACTGCATCCAACAAATCAGCTTGTGGATGCAAAACAACTTCCTTCAGCTAAATTCAGACAAAACAGAAATAATTGTGTTTGGCCCGCAGAAACAGAGAGAAAGTGTAAGCAGCCACCTCCAGTCTCTCTCCTTAAAACCTTCAAATCAAGTGAGAAATTTAGGTGTAATAATGGACTCAGACTTGAATTTTGACAGCCACATCAAATCCATAATATCAGCAGCTTTACCATCTGAAGAACATTGCCAAAATAAAAAATATAGTGTCTAACCCAGACTTGGAGAGACTTATCCATGCGTTTGTCTCCAGTAGGTTAGACTACTGTAACGGCCTGTTCACTGGCCTCTCCAAACGAGTGATAAAACAGCTGCAGTGCGTCCAGAACGCTGCTGCTCGAGTCCTGACTAGAACCAGGAAGTATGACCACATTAGTCCTGTGCTCAGGTCTCTGCACTGGCTTCCTGTGGCTCAGAGAATCGACTTTAAAGCAGCTCTGATTGTATTTAAGTCCTTCCATGGCCAAGCACCAAAGTACATCTCTGAACTGTTAGTACCATACAAACCATCTGTACTCTGAGGACCTCAGGACCGGCCTCCTGGTGGTGCCCAGAGTCAGAACTAAACATGGGGAATCGGGCATTCCTGTTTTATGGAGCTAAAATCTGGAACAGTCTCCCCGAAAATGTAAGACAGGCCCCCACACTGCCAGTTTTTAAATCTAGGCTTAAATCTGTTCTGTTTAGATGTGCATATGATTAAGGGAATTTGATCCGTATTTTATTGTGTCATGTACATTTTAATGTATTTATTTATGCTCTTATTGTGATTGTATTGTTAGTTTTAATGTGTTTTTATGACTGTAAAGCACTTTGTGTTACTTTTGTATGAATTGTGCTATACAAATAAATTTTGATTGATTGATTGACGTTAGTGCCCCCTACAGATTAAAGCAAACTTTTATATGGGGAGCAAAAAATTTAGTTTTTTAGAATTTTTTGAAATTTTGCACAAAATTCCATTTTGGCCTACCGATCAAAAAAGCCAATTAGACCCATGTCATATTTTGTACGGCGAAGCCGTACCAATGACCAAAACATCCCATGTTATTCCTATGGGAAAATTGAAAAATGTCTCAAATTTGCATATTTTTCTACTACGCATTTTAACAAACTCCTCCTCGGGCGTAAGCCCGACCAACCTGAAATTTGGTGGACATCTTCCTGAGGAGTGGGGCACTAAAAGTTATCCAAATTGTTGGGATAAGTATTACGGTCTCCGTGTGGCGAAGCCCCAAATTTCGGCAACATTTTTGAATACATAGAAAAAGCCCATGTTATTCCTATGGGAAAACTCAAAATCGCCAAATTAAACTTTGTACTTTAACGCACTTCCTCCTCGGCGTGAAGTCCTGACCAACCTGAAACTTGGTGACAATCATCTTGAGGAGTGGGCACCAAAAGTTATCCACATTTTATGGATAAGTATTACGGTCTCTGTGTGGCGAAGCCGCAAAAAGTGCCCAAACTTTTACAAATGACAGAAACATTCCATGTTATTCCTATGGGGAAAATGCAAAATCACTCAAATGAAACTTTGTATTTTAACGAACTCCTCCTTGGGCGTAAGTCCGATCAACATGAAATTTGGTGAAAATGATCTTGAGGAGTGGGACATCAAAAGTTATCCAGGATTTTAGCACAAGTATTACAATCTTTGTGCAGCGCAGCCGCAAACTTTGACCATTTTTTACACATTTTCAGTGAAATATGAGCAGTAGGAGGCGCGGTAGCGCCACGGATTCGGCAGCAGGTATTTTATGAGGAGGGGAATTGGGAAGCGTAGCTCTCTCATGCTAGCAGGGCGGCGGCGTATGCGGAAGTAAAGTCGATCATTGCCGCTATGCTATATTTATAGTTGTTGTTCTTCAAATCTAGGCTGAGTAAAAATGGTTCTGTTTAGCTTTGCATGATTCTAGGGACAAATATGATGCATCATTTGTACTGTTATTGGCCTTTAAACGTGCTCTTGAGTTGCTTTACTTTGACGTCTCATGTTTTAGAGCTAAAATAAAATATTTTTACAAAACGCAATATAACTTTTATCGGCACTTTGGGCGATGATAGAGTAACTTAGCTCTGGCTCCATTTACTGGCGACAGAGGGAATTTCACAAATTTTAAAAACAGTGCTTGTTATGCTAGTCGTCGTCGGTCTTGTGATGCAGTTATAATGATCGTGATTAGACAGCAGAAATTTAACATAAAAACAGCATGGACGATTCACTGAGCCACATGAAAAAACGTCTCACATGAGGAAATTCTGCATGTTTTTGACATGTAAGGGAGAGGACCCTCTAACCACGATTCATCAAACGTGAATTATTATTTTATTGACCTTCATTTAATCAAGAAAGTCCCACTGAGAATCAGACGCTCTTTTTCAGTGGAGTCTTGGTGCCAAAGGGAGGAGCCCCAAAGCTATAATGACACTAAAAGCAACTCCAGGTATATGTTTGATGATAGAACAATGTTAGAACAACTCAAAAAGGTCAAATTTACATATTTGTCCTTTAAATTTTAATGTAATTATTTTTGCATTTATTTTTAACTTGTGATTTATATTGTTTAGTATTGTGATTTAAATTTTTTTAATGACTGTTGAGTTACTTTTATATGAACTGTGCTCAACAAATACATTTTGATTGATTGATAATGATCCCTCTGAGAACTCACATCTGATTTTATGAATTACATGTCATTTAAATAATCTATATAAGCTATATCCTCATGCACATGCATGGGAGTGTAGCTGATTGAGGAATACAGGCACTCTATGTTAAAGAACAATTTACATAACTGAATTCTAATTGTCTGTTTGAAAATGTAAAATGTTCTGACCTGTTTTATGGTTAGTAATATTGACCAATCCATATAAATCAAAAAACTGTTGAAATGTGATTGTGAAATGTAATTATCGTTAGCAGAATGGACCTTTAGCCATAATTTTAATACAGTAAGTTTGTGGACCAAATAATGATAAGATACAACATTAGTGGATTAGTGGATTTGTCTCATAGATTATATTATTATTACATTATTATTGTTACTATTATTATTATATAAATTATGTTATATATGAATAAATGGTCAGCCTCTGCGACCCGGCCCCGGATAAGCGGAGGAAAATGGAAGGATGGATTAAAATAAATACAGGCTGATTTTGCGAACCAACTACATCACTTTCTATTCCATTATTTCCTGTCTGGCCTACACTTTTAGCACTACCTCGTATTTGATTCTTTGAACATTTCTTTCATGATGTTCAAGGTTTTAAACACGAGATGAATATTGTCAATCTTAATTAGCCCCAACATTTCAATGGTGGTTCAGTAGAATGTGATTTGCAGCTTTGATTACTCACCACATGCACAGTAAGTAGCAATAGCAGCCGCCAAAAAGAAAACTGCTCAGCTTTTGCAATCCACAGCCTTGATACCATAATGTAGGTATTTTAAATATTTGACCTTTGAGTGTGTCACTGATAAAGATAAAAATCACACTTAGGCTTCTTGGGTACACCACTACATTATAAGAGACAGCCTCAGCATGTGGCACTGGGAGGATATTAGCTGAATAAATTGCCCCACAGGACTGGACATTAGTATGTGCCGGTATGTGTTTAAGAGAGCGCGCTTCACCAAGTGCTTCATACTCAAAAACCAAATAAAGTGACCTATGGGGATTATAGAAACAAGCCAACCAACACAAACAACTGAACTGGGGCGCTAATTAGGACAAAGTAAGTGTCAAATGTGGACTTTATGGGCTATCAAGTCCATATGTCATTAATTATGAAGGTTAAATATAACCAAAGCATGTTGTTTAAAAGCACACAATGTAACTTCTCAAGCAGAGGGTCCATTCAATGAGGTAAATAAAATAAATATTTTGAGTAGGGTGAGTAAAAATGTAATAGAAAATCATTTAAAAACAGGCCCAATCTGATCAATTTAAAGCTTTAAACAGACAAATAATGGAAATCTTTAATGCAAAGAAGTGTCTGCACTGAATTATGAAGTGTAATATTCACCTTGATATTTCAGTGTTATGTATATCAGTGGTCCCCAACCCCCGGGGATCAATTTGGACCGGGCCGCACAACAAATAATGAATTTATTATCAGAGTCTGAGCGATCATTTATTTTGAAAAAGGACCGGATTCTCTAGTCTATATGATGCAGAATTACAGTATGTGTGTGTCAATACACTGTACGAACAGATCCAGTCAGAATTATGCCATTAAGAGAGACTAACGAAGATTTTCATTGGCAAAATTGAAACACATTTTTTGCACATTTTTTTAACAGTATATATGGATGAAAATCTACTGGGTCTCTTAGCCCCACAAACGTAATAATGCCACTTTAACAATATATTATATATTTGCACATTTGCAATGTCTGCCAACTGTACATTTTTGTATATAGTCCTAGTCTATCTTAGTCTATTTTATTCTTAATTTTATGCTTGCCTCTTTTATATATTTTATTATATTTTATTCATTGTTTTATGTTGCACCTTACGCCGAAGCAAGTTCATATGTTTGTGAATTTTTGATCACTGACAATGGCAATAAACAGTTTCTGACTCTGAAACATAATTTAAAAAGTATTGTAATAAACCCACAAAAACATAATAAATTAGTAATTTTCCCTCAATGGTAATATGTATTAAACATGTCCCTCAATGGAGACAAGTGACGGGTACCAGGCCAAGTCACAAGTCAGATCTGTGGAGAGGCGAGTCTGCTCATCATAAAAATGCATGGTTTTCAGAGAATGTTTTTGCAATACAAACACCTGTAATTGAATAAATGCAACATAGTGACGTTGAAAGCCATACTGTCAAACATTGAGGGCAATGAAGCAACTCAATGCCATCTTCACAACATTTTAGATTTTTGGTAACGGATTTAGCATTATTGTTTTGTTCAATCACCTTTTATATCAATAAGCAGGCAAAGATCGGGTGATGTTGGTCTGGCCGAAATCACAAAACAGTTGCCTCAATGGGCCACAGGTAGAAAGCAGTTAAACAATGTTCAAGAGAATTTAGCAAATGGATAACTGTCCCAGACAAATTGACCCTGTCATTGACCCTTCTTCTCGGCAAGGAAAAACTAAAAAAAAATTATTTTTTTTTAAATTGTGGGGCTAGAATCACTCAACAGGAAGGAAAGTGGCTCAAGTTCAGGATGAGCTTGTAGTAGAGCTGCTGCTCCCCCTTATATTTATTTTATTTTATTAAATGTCTCTTAATTATGTAAATTCATTCATTCATTTTCATTCATTTTCTACCGCTTAGGGGTCGCGGGTGACTGGAGCCTATCCCAGTGACTTTGGGCCTTAGGCGGGGTACACCCTGGACAGTGGCCAACTTGTCGCAGGGCAATTAATTAATTATGTAAATGTTTTTTGGATTTGTGCCCTGCTATTTGTCACTTTGCCCAAGGTCTCGATCTCAAAGGGTTCTTACCTGGTTAAATAAAGGTTACTAATATATGGACGACTCGGTTGAGACGTTCTCTGATGCTCATGGCCGAAATAGTAAACAACAAGTTCATCTCAATGTTTCAATTTAAAACTCAAGAGAATCAGAGAAGGAAGTGTGTTGAGAGAAGAGCACTGATCGCTGCTTCTATAGTGGATAAAATGTGTTTCAAAATGTGCTCTTAAATTGCTCCTTATATTGTACAATGATATAATAAAATTGCCTTAAAATGAAATATGTCAGGTGTTTATTTCTGAATAAAAACAAAAGCATTATCACAGCTTGGTTTATTAATGGCACCCTTTTTGTTTTTCTGCCACAGATAATGTAATTCCTGGTGTTACTGTATCACAATTAAAAGCACAATACCAAGCATGCATTATGTATTGGTTTAATCTCCCTTTGATGGTAATAATAGCGACGCATGGTCTTTATAAACTGGCATGTTAATTCTTCTTAATAATTCATAGGAGTAAATCAGAATTATAATGGCCCATGGAGCTGCTCAGAACATGTGATTAATGCAGATGGCGTTGTGACCTTTTCTTGTGGTTCTCTTATGAAGTGCGCCTGATTTCCATTAACTTTTCAAGGGCTGTGTGATTTTCAAAGTGATGTTGAAGAATCACTTTTCATATATAATCAAATCTGTAATGGTTCTCATAACGTACATGTCACGGGATCATGGATTAATCATAGGAAATCATTATTTTTCACGGCACACTTTCAGATCCAGGAGGTTTCAACGTCAAGGCATCAGAGGCAAAGCTGCAATTTACTAATGATCACTTGCACCGGAAAGCCACCAACTCTCACAACCTGTGGGATTTGGGTCTTTGAAATGCATAAACCAACATGTCTTTCCATTACATTTACTTAAAAACATGTTTTGAAGCACGTTTTCATCATAATTCTGTTGATTGTTGTTGATTTAGTAATACAACACGGATGGGACGATACCATTTGTCACGATTCGATTCTTGTTTCGATACATGAGACAGACTATTATATTAGACACAAAATTACCTTCAGACTTTTCTTATTTGTGCATTTTACTTCGCACATTTTTTGAGGTGGTAAACTGGAAAACTGGACCAAGTATTTTCACACATATTCAGTATGTGAATAGCTTTTTAAAAAAAACTGTTCTGTACAGTTGTTTGCTGTAAAAGTCCTTGGATATGGTCCTTGGACATCGCCAAGTACAGTCTTGTTATTTACCAACTCTACATAGTGCAATTTTGACTAGATTGAAGGAAGTATATGAAAACTTTGCAAATAAATAAACACAAAGAATTTATCATATTTAAACATTTCCACCAGCTAAATTTTGTATGATTTTGAGCAAAGTAAGGGCTTGTAGATTTGTATCATGAGACAAGCTTCAACAGCTTCCTTTTCTGCACATAAACAAGTCATACTATATCTTCGTTTTAATGGGAAATCAAATGAAACACGGTTGCTTGGAAGGAGAACAAAGGTTACTTGACGTGACAGTGTGTTTTTCATCATTTCCTTGCAAACGTGAGCCACAAATCCTCCTGCCTCAGCCGAGCTTTGCCGTTATCTGGATACATCAAACGGGCCGTGTATTTTGATCATGTGCCTCTTGGTCGTCGCCGGTTCAAAGATCACCACATTTCACAGATGCACTCATCTATCTGCTCCTCCACACCTCCCCGCGCACTTATGTTCAGGATGAAATACAGAAGAGAAGAAAAAATACCCCCAAAATGCTGCAGACTGACACTCGCTGGGGTTTGTGGACTTATCGGCTTTCCTGCAGCTGGAGCACCTAACAAGACATGAGCCGGAGAATTCAGCACAGTAATAAAACGCAAACAGCACCAGTGTCCACTCTGAGAAATCACCTGCAACCACACTGACCACTGGTAACATAACAAACATAACACATACATATTGAACAGACACACAAATCCCAAAAAACAATAATTCTACAATCTCTGACAAACAAAACAAAAGGCCTTCAGTGTGAGCAGACAACATTCGACACGTCCACTCACTTATGCTCAGCTTTCTTCCAGAAATTAAATGGATGTTTTAGCAGTCATAGTCTCATGTCTAAAAACACATTCTCACCTGTATTTGTAAGTTTCTCTGGATACAAACCAAACGAGATTAATGCTGGGTGTAATAGCCTATAAATAGCGTTGAAATTATCTTCTTGATCACATCCCTATTTCCTTCCAGGAAAGTACTATTTCTACAGTCTACCACACACAATAAACCAGTCGACATTCAGTATATTTTGGACACAAATTGGAAATATTACCAATGTAGATTCTTTTTTAGGATGGTGGTGTTACCGGCGGCAAACAAAAAAGAAACAGTGAATAGCATTTCTTTGAATGTTTTCTCTTTTATGAACAATGGACAATATACAATGATTTGTACATACACGGCATCCTGAACATAATGTCCATTATTTAGGTTTGGATACAAAAGTATAATTCAAATAGACCAGGCTCACTTCTTAACCCATTGAAAGAAAACTATGTAATTATGTGTTGAAGTTCACTTTTGCACTTGAAACCCTTTAGCGTCCTTACAGCCAAACTCAATTACGTCTACAAAAAAAAATAAATAAAAAAAAAGAAAGTGCATGGAGAAAATAGCCCATCAAATGGCCTAGGAAAGACTAAATTTACACTGTATGACACTTGAAATGCACTCTCTTACTCCCTGATAGAACAAACAAAAAAAGGTGGAAAAACATAACATTGTATGTTTCTCAGAAATAAGATTATACAAAGAATAAGGTTTTGTTTTTCAGTGAATGGCCTCATAATGGATGCATTTTGATCTCGACCTACATTGAACTCCACATAAGAGAACTTGCAACGCTACGGTTTGAAAAAGGTTTGTGGTCTGATATGAAATTTTTGAGCCGATACCAATAACCGATATTTGCTGAAAGACCACAATATGTAAAAGGACTTTGTAACATGAAAAGCAGAACTTATTCCCAATTTTTTTTTTTTTTTTTTTTAATACATCGTAGGTACTTACCTAACGACAGATACATGTGACTGTTGTAAAGACTTTAAAATAAACAAGTTCTGTTTTTTCACGTTTCAAAACCGTAATCATCAGGTACAGCATTTAAGCTAGAAGTTCACAAACAAACTTTTTCACATCTGTAAAAATAAAAACAAAATGTATTTATCTGGGATATAAAACTATTTCTAACATGGTTGTGTACAAACAGATATATGTTGTTGTTGTTTTTTTGTCTAATTAATTCCAATCGTATCACTGAGGACACATGAGCTCACACAATCAGAGGAAGTGCTGAAAAAAATGGTACCGAATCTCAGTTACATTTTCAATATCAGACTGGTATTTTCTGAAAGCTTTATAAGTCAGGATTGGATAAAAGAACAAATTAGTCATATTTTTTGTGAACTTGTGAGCAGATGCATTGGATGTCTGTTATTGTTGAGTGCACTCTATAAACTGTATGTGATGGTCTTATGTGTCAATGCTATTCTTCAACAACAGGCGAACAAACCGTATGTGCTAATAATTGTCTCTGACAGGCCCAGATAAATGGACTCTTTTGAACATAATAAGTGAATAATTAGTCATGATTTAGTATGCTAACAAGCTGCCATTAACTGATTTTTCCATTCTGACTTTGCTAATGTTGAGTGCAGGCTGGGCGCTGTTTTGATAGTGCTGTCTCTACTAATCATTGTCAAACTTGTCCTACTGAGAGCCAGTGTGAACCTGCTCACTGCTCCTCATTCAGAGTTCACTAATGTTAATATCATACCAACTCAGAACTTGAATAACTAATAACTGTTGCCGAAGTGTTGCGTTCTGATTGTGGACCCAGTTTTAATCAAGAGTAGTTTCCCCCGTGACATATTTAAGAACTGCATAGAATAAGCAAGCAAATCTGTACTGTTCTGCTTTTAGCGATTTTGACTATGTTTTATTTTTATTTTTATTTTTTTTAATTGGACAGTTGTAATCACTTATGGGGATCAGACGTCTGCTCGTTATTTGGAGTTGGGTTGGGCTAGTCTGGTTGTTTGAGCCCTGGCTAACCTTTCAGTATGCTTCCAACTGTTTGATGCCTGCTGAATGTAGCACCACCATACAACATGCAGCAATCAATTATTTTTCCATGTTTAGAAACAAATACCAAAGCCACAACAATCCATGAAATGGCTCTCCTTGATATAGACTCCCATAGAGGCTAATTAAAAGACACGCTTTTGATCTGAAAATAGCTCTGCTGCTTGGGATATAATCAAGTGACAACGGAACATTAATGGATTTTTACAATTCAGCCCACAAGTTTATGTTTCATGCATTATTGTTTTAGCTATTATTTTATTAATTTAGTTATTATTAAATCATGAAGGCTTTCTGGGGCACTGCTACGGTAATGATAAATAAAGAGATAAATAAATAAAAATAATATTGTATCAATAATCAGAGCCATTCTTCATTCTTCATAGTTATTTGTCTCTATATTTTATTGCATATTTCTATTCTCCTGCTGTCCACTGTGAGTTGCAACAATAGAATTTCCCCATTTTGGGACAACTAAAAGTTATTTTACAATTTCCTGATAAACTCTAAACTAAATTATTTCAGTAATTATATTGAGATCAAATGAATTACACCTGTATCACGCGCAGAATAAAAAATAATTGGCAGTTCAGTTTCTTTTTCACAATATGTAACGAGATATGTGGCTTATAGGTCAGCATGGTCTATAAAAGAATACAAACACTTATTAAACGTGCTCTAGAAAAACACAACCACTTATAAGAGTCCCGTCACCTTTAGGCCCCTCAGGATCCTCCCTTGTGTTGGAGCACGAGGACGTGTGCGCGCGGCTCATCCATAAAGGACGTCGTGCGTCTGGCGTGCGCTCTTCTGTTTAGCGAAGAGTCGTAACCATGGAGACGAATGCAGAGCAGGCAACAGCTAACGGGTCACAACTGTGTTTTGTAGCTAGATAAACGTGTTAAAGTGTCCTAAACGTTATAGCCTAACAGACAGCTCCAGAACCGTCGAAACAGCCTGCGTTAAACCATGTGCTTGATGTAGCGATTGTACGCGTTTGACGTCAGCGCGATGTTCAGGAATAACTATCAGGTGAGTTTGAGCTAGTTTAGCTGAAGTTAACGCAACCAATGAGGTGATAATGAGTGACAAAGGCTTCATTGTGGTTTTCCTGACAGGGAGGAGCTGTGGTGGAAATATTCTGCGCTCAGGGGAAAGATCCTGTGGCTAAATGGAAACTCAGCGGGGGAGCCATTCACAAAGTGACTCATTTATCAGTTCTGTACGCTGTAGGCTATTTACGTTAGCAATAACTTAATAACACATGAGGCTACATCGGTGTCAGAGTGTTAATAAGTAAACTGTAGGCCTAACTATATATACGGGCGGCCTTCACATCTTTATCATCTCCATACTTTTCTGCAACTGTTTACCTGGTTCACTTATCCAGTCACACAATCAGTAACTTTAGCTGTTAGCAGTTAGATAAAGAATGTTAACTACAACAGCCTTACAGATTTGAATTTCCTATCATCCTGACACATGATTTTAGTACTTACGGGTTATTATGGTTATACTAGCTAGTTTGAGCGTGAAAACAACATATTTAATTTATTGATGCATGCTGAACATATTGTGTGGAGACTGTAAAGAAAATGCTTTACAGTGACAAGTTTTACTCAGAGTGGAGTGAAAACATTAGATGAGTATCTGTATTTGCAGTGCAGTTAAGTATACATTATACAGTCCCTGCTGATTTTTTTTACTGAACACAACACTGCAGGGTATTTGAATGAAAAGCTATGTTGAGTAATTGATAGCGGAGTGCTGACACAGGTCATACTGAATGCATTATCTTTCATATTATGTTTTTCATTTAGGTATATAATAAAGAAATCAAAGGATTTGTTTACTGTCTGGAGGGTAGCAGCCAGACAGTCAAAATGCAAATGCCAAAGAATGGGAAAATATCCTGTAAGTTACAATATCAGTTATTTAAATTGGACTTGGATTGCTAGTTTTAAGAATAATGTCTGTTATGATGTTATCAGTGGGACTGCTTCAAAGATTCCTGGTTTTTCAAGTCAATGTTCCACCCAGCAGAGATTTTTCTATTGAACTCATGTAAGTATACCAGCTCCTTTGCGTTTCAAAAAGGCAGCACAACTTTAATAAGTTAATTAATACGGAGATGATAAAAGTACAACACATTGCTATAACTAAAACTTGGAAAGCACTTCAGTTCAAGTTTTTAAATGTATATATTCTGAAATTATGTGAATATACATATAATAACAATAATAATAATAATAATTATTATTATTATATAATAATAATAATTATTATTATTATTAGAAAGAAAAGTTTTGCTAACAAAGTGTTTATTCTCTAGGGTTACAGATACAGATCACCTAAAACGTCGACTTTATTTATCCACTGTGCACAAAGAGCTCTCCACTACACTGTGGCACGCAAAGATTCCACTTGTTGGCCTGAATTACCACATTGTAACTAAAATTCTGTACATTTGACATTTCTGATTTGCTTCATGCCCATACTTTGCAAATGTGTTCATTTGTGTTGTTGCAGTGGACGACCTTGTGTATTGACCTTGTTTCATTCACAAGCAAACTATTCAAAGATGTGGCATTTGTGACTTTGGATGGAATAACTTTATTTGCAAACTGTAGCATTAGAAGAATCTTTACAATGAAAGCTGAGCCCAGGGCTGGAGATGGTAAGGTCATTCATTCAGCGAACTTGCTCTAAACATACTGATAATGTAACAAATATTTCTTTGTTATGTATTAATGTGTTAAGGTTGACATATCAACTCTTCAATATTCCACATTCAGAAAAGGGTTTATTGCCATTATCAGTGAACAAAATTCACAAACTAGGAACTTGCTTTGGTGCTAAGGTGTAACATATAACAATTAATAAAACAGTGGCAAAATATATAAAAGAAGGCATGCATAAAATTAAGAATTAGCTAATAAAATAAAATACTATATACACAAAATTTACATATGGCTAGGCTAAGCATAAGTCCTTCATTATGTGTCATTTGTTTAGACGATATTTAGTTATTTTGATGTGAACTCACTTAAGAATGAAGCCATATTATCATTATTAATATGTCTTGGAGCATTAAAGATACAGTATGTTCATATGTTTTATTTCATATTATTATTATTTTTACTGCAGAGATGTTCCTGTATGGAGGTGGATTGATGGAGTGGATTCCCCGAAATTGTCATTTCCCACAGGACATCCAACACATCACACAGGTTTTCAACATAGAAAATCTGAAGAAACCTGACGTTAAAACTGGACCTGTCACTGTCAATATCGGTAGGTAAGAGCACTTTACCAATGTACAAGCAACAAAAATGTACAATCAAGCTTTAATTATAGATAAAATGTTCACAAACTCAAGACAAACATAAATAGTGCATGTATTAAACAAAAGCTGAAACTATAGAAAAACAATTGCATGTAAACTTTTCTGGTGAGATCGACTCCACAAAATGCAATACCACCAGGCCAAGTTACAAGTCAGATCTGTGGAGATAAGAGCTCGTTTATAGAGAGAATGCAGGCCTGTCAAGGTATTTTTGAGGAATAAAAAGCCTGTAAGTAAACAGATAAGTCCATTGCTAGAGGCCCTTTAAAATACTGTCATCACAATCTTCAAAATTCCAGAACGGAGGTGACTGGGGTCAATAATATATTTTGAAAGAATAACAGTTTCTCCATTGAAATCGCTTTATGTTCCATTCTGGATTTTAGAATGTTTCTGTTTACAAATGTTTAAAGGGTCTATGATACTGTGGATCAAATTTCCAAGCAACATAATAACAGCTCTATGGAGACAAGCGAGTGGCTGACCCCCCACTGGAAAAAATATTGTGCAACTTTGAAGTCAACCCTAAAACTGAGTTAAAAGTAAAGGAAAAAGAGCTAATATTGTACCATATAATGCACTTACTAAAAGATACAAGTAACTGCATCTTTGTTGTAGTTGCTTTTGTTCTTTTGGCCTTATACCTGTGCAGATAGATAGTCAATTATATTCATATGAAAAGATACACACCAGTTATTCAGCGCCAGTGCCTCTGTGACCTTTTATAACAGCTTATTTATTTGTTCTGACAGCTGTCCAAGTCCTAGTTAAATGACCCAGCGGAGTCAACCAAGGAGCACACACCAAACAGAAAAAATAGCATGATAATTAGCAACTGCATTATTACCATAATCATGATTTAAGTGATTTCGATTAAAGTCGGCAACCAATTTAAACATGAAATACTTGCTTGGTGGAGACTAAATGAAACGGGCATATTGCTGTCTTGAGTTTTTCTGCAAGTTGGTTTAGGAAGTCCACACAAGTTTTCCTCTCTTGAATCTCAACAGTGAAGGTGGTGCTAATGAGCAGTATATAGGGTCAGAACAAGGACACTTCACACCTCTAGTTGCAGCCAATTATTTACACTTGACAGACTATGACAGTGAAGCAGTAAACTGTAATCTATAGAGCTGCCATAAAAACATAACAATGCACTTCATGTGGGGGGAGGGGGCGGGGTAGTGCCAGAGTGGTTAGTTCAACCGACTCACAGCAACGACTTTCTGAAGCACCATCTGTCTATTTTTGAAATGCATTGATTGGCCTACCACTATAAAGTTATTGCTTAGATAGATACTACATCATTGAAGTTGCAGTATGTGAAGAAAAACAGAAAAATATAAAAGTTGAAAATTACAGGAACTTTAGTTGAGTTCTAAATTGAATCCCGCTGTTTTATGTCATCAAGTGACAATCCATAAAAAATGCAGAGGCAATTTTTAGCATTTTTATGACAGTTGAAACAACCATTTAACAAATTAAAGGTGTTATTAGGTATTATTATTTATCTAATCATAACTATTGTGTAATTTATATGGATTTTGACCTTGCTTGAGGTATGCTTGCTAGGTAACAGTTTATCTACATCTGTGACATCATTACCACTACATCTGTGACATCTGCTGCTCAAAATCCCCCAAAATGGGGATTTTTGTTGTTGTTTTTAATTTGAATAATGTTCACTATGTTTTAGTGATATGTGCAGTCTAACCTGTCATGCGTATCTCATGCCATACTAAACAACATTCCAGGCAAAGAAATTACATCTCCATGAGGACAAGGTGGCAGACTCGCCACTATAAATTTCCAAATCAGTTTTAAAACTAAACCAAAAGAATGTACCGGTAAACATATATAATATCTTGTTTCCTAAAATTCATTTAAGATGCAGGCCTTGCATTCAGTCCTAAATAAAATTTCACAGTACCTTTATAGTGAATGTTGCTGACATGTTTGCAGGTGGTGTGGCCCCTACAAGGTCGTCGCTGCCTCCGAAGAGCAGGCCCCCAGGCGTCTTACAGAGCGCCTCGGGGCTCAGGGCTTTAGAACCACGGCCTCAAAGTGAAGTAAAGAGCCACGCCACCTCAGACACTGTGGAAAGCAGTGCACTTTGTATCTCTAACATGGTAATCATATAAACATGATAAAAAATGTATACTATATCTGAAGAAACAAGAACTCTGCACCACGCCGAATTTGTTGCCTTGAATTTAAGACGTTTTTTTGTGCGTGTGTGTGTTGGCCGTGTCCTTAAGGGATCCCTCTGCTGCAAATTGAACCCAAAGAGTAAAGCTAGAAATCAAAGCAATTTCAGCCAACATGAAAAACACTCACAGAGAGACAGCTCCCCTTCACTTCGAGAGGGTAAGTTTTAATTTTAAATTCAAATCTGTTTTTGTTGTGTGATGTTTTAATAAAACTTTGTATTGTACATGCATCGAATACATTAGCCGGAAAACTCACAACATTTCAGCAAGACCATCAAAAATGCATGAGTTAATTCATTTAACCACCACGCATTGTTAAAAGCATTACAGTGGCAGCGCTTTAAATGATATGTTCTCTCAAGCACATAACAGCTTTTAGGGTGAATAAAGAGGCATCATTAGCATAACTGGATGAGAAAAATACTGCATTTCCTTGATTAAGTGGAACATAGCCGGTTTTAATCTCATGCACAACACTCATTTTTTTCCTAAAAGGATTTATTTATTTTTTATTTATTGCACATTTAGATTACTTTTCAATCAAAATTAACCAACATGTTTGATCATTTCTGTTCCATATGGTTAAAAGTACAATGTATTGGAACCTCTGGCATCTTACAACCGCAGCCGCCCAGAACATGTGACAAACCAGACTCCAAGATTTCAAGAGTCTTCAGTCCGGGAAAACCAAAACTCACATCTAGAGGTATGTCATATTAATCATACATTTATATTTCTGTAACCCCAATTTTTCAGTGATTTCTTGTGCTTTGTAGACAATGCGCCTCCTCAAAAGACGGATAACCCAAAGCCGTGCACTCCTTCATGTAGCAGGCAGGGGAGCAGACAACAAGCTCTTAGCCTAATCGAAGAGACAGAGCTCCTAGCAGCAGGTGAGGCGCACAGGGCATGAAGAAGGAGCGAGGTGGCAGGAAGCAGAAGCAAGCTGGAGGACTTGTGCACTTAAGTGGTGCTTATAAAATTGTAAAAAGGCAACAACAAAAAGTAGTTTGTAGTACTTATAGTGGTGTTATTTTTGTGAATTTTATCACATGTTTGAGAGATATTTGATCACGTATCTTGCTAGCACTTAGATTCCTTCAAAAAACCTATTTGTATGCCACAGAGTGGTTTACAGTATTATTTTACATGAGCCGTTTCAAGGCCACTTCAAGGATCTCAGCAGTGGAAAGCTATACTTCAGTTTTTACACAAAACTACCACCGAAAAACAGAAGTGCGCTGCCATGGATGGTTCTTCCACGGCTGCAGTCGTAGCTACATTTGAAAAGCAGTTAGTTCATTAATGGTAATGGTGGCACATTAAGTAAAAGTCAGGGGGACATCTCCAGGGCTCAAGGTTTGTCTCACAGTGGGCAATTAGAGAAAATGATTATGCAGTTGAAGTGGAAGAGATTCTCTCGCTCTTTCAGGTGGAGTGTGGTTTAGATCTGTTATGTGAAGCTTAAGTCTTTTTGTGTAATAGCAGTTTAGCTGATTTTAATATTTGCATTTCAATAAAGCTAAATTGTGTCAAATCAAAACAAATTGTATAATCACATGCTGTCTCTGTCGGGAGGTTATTGTGTGTCTATTGTTGGTTTGTTGTCATGTTAGAAAAAATAACCCAAACATAGTGATCAGACTATTTTTGTTACATAACAGTGTCTTTTAGGTAGAAAATTCAGTTAGCAAGATGTATTTACCTTGATACCTTGGTCATGTTGTCTTGATGTTTCAGCTGTTCTCGATGTTGCATTGACTATAATTTTGATGAAATAAAGTAAACCTCAGTGATTAATGTTAAGTTTATGGCTGAAGAAGTTTAATATTTCCTTCAACCAAGATTTAAAGCAGTCTAAACCATTATAGAGAGTCCAGCTAATAAATCAGCTTCCAGTTTGGCAGGTTTCTATTACTTTACATTAGCGTTTTAAGCCTTAACAAAATGATTTCAATTACTTTATGGTTACTGTCCATAATACCTATTACTAACTGACTCATTTTGCTGTACACATTTTTCAGGCTTGAAAGAGCCCTTTTGGGAGTTGTGCTGAGGTTAAACTAATATGTTGTAATCTTCTGTCCCAGATAAACGTGCCTCTGGTGCAGTTATGGAGAGTCCCGGGGCTCCTATGCGAGGTGAGGTCGTCTCTGTGCCGAGCGAAGCACCCTGTGACCTCAGGGTCTGCAGCTACTGGGACCATAATGAGGAGTCTGAGCCTCAACTCTCTACACACCAGTCTGTGTTCATGTTCTGCTCTCCGCCGCACACACCCACACAGAGGCCAGGGCAAGCCCAGCCGGGGCACCCAGAGAAACATGTGGAGGACTGGGAGGGACAGGACGACCGCAGAGGAGGCGCTCAGCCCGAGGACGACTTCATTGGCAGTGAGAGTGACGAGGTAGCTAGCTTTTACCAGAGACTCTTTCCTCTTCTCTCATGTCACAAAATGAAAACCACAGTTGTGCTTAAATATGTAGCACAGGCCCTGTGCTGAATTAAATCATTAAATTTTTTTCTGGTTAATTGAAATATTTTACAAACCTCTTTGGATCCGTTTCTAATGAAAATGCTACATTATTTAAATCCTGAGCTGATTACAACTAACCACTTTTGGTCTCACAAAATACACTTAAATTTCAAGTCATTTGTTTCTAGATTTATATCTATTCCAAGTAGAAGAATAGAAACAGTTTAATTTATTTCATCTACTTAATACTTTTCTTTTCTACAGGATGAAGTGTATCTCGCCTCTCCGCAGAAGAGAAGCACCACAGACTCAGGCCTGGGTGCCTCCAGGTGCAGTGATGAAACTTTGGATGAAGTCTTCCTTCATTCTCAAAGCCCATCAACAGAAAGTGGAACGAACAGCACCATTTCTCAATCCATCACCAAAACTGAGTCTCCTGGATTTGTCCCGAAGCGCTGCCTGTCTCCGAGCAGCGGCCTGAGCCGAGCTGAGGCCGTGAAGCCCAGTGTCATTGTGAACAGCAGTGTGTCACTATCAAGGAGGCTCCTGCAGGAAGTCAGAATGGTGCACTCCAGAGGGGACAAGGTACCTGCTGCATGAGTAGACGAAACACATGTCTGTCACTGAGCTGTTGTTCTCAATGCCGCCACACACAGTCTCTCACCGTAACACCATCCGGATGATTTGTACAAATCACTAGACGGGCAACATCCAGTGAAGGTTGTGACTGAAAACCTGTCAGACAGAAGTGACAAGGTGTTGGTTCCCTTCACCACAAACTTGCTTTATTGGCTGTCATTTGTTTAGCTCCACAGTGATGCCTAGCCTCCTCTCATTTTTTGTTTTGCTCCTTGTGTTTAGCATTACCTTGAGCTGGATGTACATTTCATTATGTTGTATTTACTTGTATTTGAGTTGGAACGCATTTTAATTAAGTTGATGACTGCACAACGTAGAGTGCAGACTCTGTAATGACAGACAGAAGTGGCATAGATTACGGTAGTTACTTTGTTGGTAAGCGTAAGTGTAGGGAGTGAATAACATCTGAGGCAAAGGATCTATAAAATTGCTGCTCTTGTGGGGTGTTCTGTAGTGGTTAGAATTTATCAAAAATGCTCCAAGGGTGAACATGTGAACCAGTGACAGGTGATGCAAGTGACTTGCAAGTTTGCCCAGTGTGGTCCGAACCAAGAAACTTAACATGTTAGACAATGCCAAAAACATCAGAGGGTAACAGACCTACGCAGGCAAGGCACAATTTAATTGTACAGAACAATTTATTCAAAGGGTTTTACTAAAAAGAGATGCATGAAAATCACAATACAAACAAGCAAAATCATAAATGAAGATGAAGAAAAGCAAACTTCAGTCATATGCACAGCTAAACAGAACTGTTTGGGCCTAGATTTTTTAATTTTATTTTACTGACCTTTATTTAACCAGGAAAATCCCTTATTTCATAGCAGAGGCCTGTCTCACATCTGAAGATGCTGAAGCAGGATTTTTCCAGATTTGTATTGCATAAAACTGAAACGCTGGTTCCCCATGTTTAGTCCTGGGCACCAGGAGGAGGCCGGTCTCTGTATCTGTCACTTTTACGGTAGACACAAATGTTAACTAACTAATCTAAGCATTTTTCTAAACACAAGGATGAAGAGGAAGCATTTGTTCATCTCGACGATGGCCCCCGGCGGCTTCAGGACGAGGACGAGCTGCGGATGTTGGCAAGTTTGAAGCGAGAACACGAGGCAGAGGAGAGCACAGCGGCTCTGAGTGAGTCCCAGATCCACCAGTGTCACGTGAGCCTGAGCCTGAGCAGCGACGACACCTCCACATGGACAAACATCACCATGGTCTGTAGGACAAGTACTATATATTCACTTTGTTCTTACCACCAAACTTTCACTCTGACATTAGACATACTTCACTTGATTTCATACTGATTTTTCTCTTTACATTACTAACAGATACATAATTATAGTTTAGGTTTGGTAGCTACAATACAGCTCAATTTTGATTTTGTTCATCCATTATTAGCCTTAAACTGACAATATCTTTACTTGTAGTTGATTTTAAAGTGCTAATGAGGTTCAACGACACATTTCATTAAAACGTGGTAAGCATGATTATGTTTAAGATTTTACAAAACATTTTGCCCATTTGTCCCCAGTTTGACAGTTTTTGTAAAGTTTATAATTGTACTTCTTGGTTGGAAATGGGCAGCACATGTGACATATGCAGAGATATAATTCCACAACTGTTACCTAGCAACCACACTGTAAACCAAAATCCATAAAAATTGCATGATTGTTATGATTTAACAATTAATAATACCTGATAACACCTTTATTTTATTGTATGATCAACTGTAATTGCTGTAAATTGTCCCTGTAATTTCATTTGGTGCGTCGCCTTTTGATGACATCACAGAGGGATTCCGTTTTAGAATGTGACCATACTATTCGTCCCGGAAATACGATTCGTCCGGAAGTCCAATAGCAAGCATGCGCAGTACGAAATAAAGTATAAAATATATTTTTACGGTGGTGTTCTTTTTATATTCTGTAAAGTTCAATCCTTTGTATTTATTCTATACAAGGAAATTTTTATATTTATTTATCACTTTTGAAGTGTTAAACCGCAGGTGTTCGCTACGCAGTTGTGTAGTGACGCATTCAAGGAAATGGAAAGATATACGAATATAAAAACTGACTTTGATTGTTCAGATTTGTTTAGACACTTTAAGGAAAAATATTAGAAAAATGTATTAAGATAAGGACCACGTTTTTCTGCTCTATTTATATGGAATAAGATTAATATAACGACCTGTAATGAAAAGCTGCAGCTCTGAGCATCGATGACGCGTCAAAGTCAGAGGGAGATTTACATTTGAATCGCCTCTGATTTTGTTTCGCACAGGTCGTTATATAAATCTTATTCCATATAAATAGAGCAGAAAACGTGGTCCTTATCTTAATACATTTTTTCCTTAAAGTGTCTAAACAAATCTGAACAATCAAAGTCAGTTTTTATATTCGTATATCTTTCCATTTCCTTGAATGCATCACTACACAACTGCGTAGCGAACACCCGCGGTTTAATGCTTCAAAAGTGATAAATAAATATAAAAACGGTATTTCCTTGTATAGAATAAATACAAAGATTGGAACTTTACAGAATATAAAAAGAACACCACCGTAAAAATATATTTTATACTTTATTTCGTACTGCGCATGCTTGCTATTGGACTTCCGGACGAATCGTATTTCCGGGACGAATAGTATGGTCACATAGAACTTAGCTCTACTTCCTGTAATTTTAAACTTTTGTTTTTCCAGAAAAAAACAGAAAATATTTGTTCTTGTTTTTAAATTGACCGGGGTTCCCCTTCGTCCTACGCACCCGCCTTCACATTGATGTACGAAGTCTCCTGCTCCTTTTCCTAAACTTTCATTTTTCAAAATTTCTTAAAAGAATGAAAAATATTTACCACAGGTGTCTTCCACCAAACTAAGATACAATTAGAAAAACACGAGAATCTGTCATTAGCCTTTAACTTTTTGTAGAAAAATCTGTGAAGGTGATATTCTGTATAAGATAAAATAACACCTTTTCCTGGATTATCAACATCCCTCAACTCAATGTTGACTAATGAGACTGAGTTACCATTGGGTTCACATGACATTTATTATTCCATACTATTCCACACACAATTTCCATTAATCTTCTCTTGAGTGATTAAACCATTTCACCACACATTTACATGCTCTGACTTTATTTGCCCTTTACCTGTATGTACTTTCTCTGTAACATCATATTTATTTTCACATTATTTAGGTCATCTGACACGCTCTCTATTAAATAATATATTATACTTCATGAGATGAAGAAAGTACACATGATGCCGTTTGCTCTTGGAATTTGAAGGTCATTGCAGCCCATGGTCTATTTGCATAAGCACTTTGAAAAGAACATTGTCTTACCTAGCTCTTTGTCCTTTTCTCCATCCCCTGAGAACACCATTATTACAGGGTTTGAACTTAGGTCTATTACTCATTCTGCGGATAGAGATATCTGTTAATGTACCAAAATTTATAACGCTCAAAGAATAGTCCTGCACCACTGGGACTCTTATTTCATTGTTCAATTTTAAAGGAATGCTAAGGTTTTTGTACGCGGTACTTTTTAGACCTTGACTGCAATGGCTAAGTACACCATTTCAATAATACAGTTGTCACCTCAACCAAGGTGATTATTGCAGCAAGGTAGAAAAAAGAATGTATTTGACTCCAAAGATGTGTAGTGTTTTGTATAGAAGGTAAGTACACAAGGTAAAGAACATGATCAGGAGGATAAGGGCTTGATTTTCCCCACTGTCTGGAATATGTCATTGTAACAACTGAACAAATGTGTGTTGTATTAAAATGATAAGAGATTTTGTGCCATTTGAATATTTAGAGTAATAAATTCCATCAGGCTGAGCACTGGAGTCTTATCATTATCAGCATGTATTACCTGCACAGTCCCAACAGGGCCAGTTTAAGCTCCTGTCTTATTTTTAGACAATGATTTTGCAAAAGAGCCACTGAAGCACACAGATAGCTAAAATTTGCTTAAGCATCGCAAGTGCTGCAGCATTGGTGTGACTGCTTCTTCATCAAAGTCATGTAATGTAATAGGCTTTAAACAGGCACTAGACTTAAACAGCCTCCCGAGGCTATAATATGGTCCTTAGCCTTGACAAGATGGAGAGGCTAAGCACTTGTGTTTCTTTGAGCTGAATATTACTGAAACCATTCTTATCTCCTATTCCCATCCTGCGCTCTTAAAGGTCGCTCATTACACTCGGCTCACAGACCGCTGCTGCCTGTGCCACAAATACATCACAATGCTAAAGTATCAAAACACATTTGGGGATGAATGGATGTTTTTCAAAATGAGGTTGCGTCGGGTTCAGGCTTATCAGAAAAACGAACAAGGTTTGATCACTACTGGGGCTGTTTACGCCAGCCTTACCCTTTCTCCCCCATGTTTTCAGACTTGTTTTTATTAAAGGCAAAAATGTCAGTAAGAATGACTTATAAATAAATACATAAGCCACTGACCTTGCTTACTCCATACCCCTGTTATAACTGGCTTTGTTCTTTTGCTGTTTTCCTATGAAGCTGCATTAAAATATAATACAAGGAATTGTTAAGTATCATTACCAAACTCTGAATGCCTCAGACCTTGATATAATAATGATATAAAAAAAAAATCAGTTTTCAAGATAGGATTTAATATTTAACTATGTTTTTCTGTTGCCTCTTTGTCTGTTGTAGCCCGACCATCAGGGTCACCACTATCAAAAGGAGATGAACCCCCTGCTGAACACAAACCCAAGGTAAATACACTCACTTGATATAAAAGAGGAGCTAGAGTTCTCAGTACTTAATAAAGTGAAAACTATTTGTTATTTATACAAAGAACTTGAGTCATTATACTGACTCACTAAAATATTTTTTAATGGGTGCATCAACAATGTTGTTAGTACCATAACTATTGTCTGCTGGCTGGTAAGGTCTAAGGTAAGGTTGAGATACACGTTTTTGAAATCCTACGAAAATGTACTGTATAGCTGAGAAATCTTGTATTTGTTCTATGCAATCTGCCAAAAAAGATGAATCATTTTGAGATGTTCATCCATTGTCCAAAACCAAATACTTTGCAATAAGCTGTATCTGCGGTGCATCTATTGCTATGTTATCTTTGCATTAGCTTTACTGGTTGAACATAGAATCCATCATGAAATTCTTTAATCAGATGCAAACCAGCGACTGAAGAATTAGGCTAAATGTCAGCTGTCAGCGCGCAGTATGGATGCGGCTTATCTGCTTTTAAGATAAGAACAAATAAACAGCTTGCCAGTCACACACCTTTTTTCCTCTTAACTGCTCTTGTCACGTTCACACCTACACGTTATTCTTCACTCCATTGTTCAACCTGTCACTTAAATTCAAAGGTGATTTTTGACGCCAATTTCCTTTTCTCAACTAAATGTATAAATAGTGTGAGCATATAAATACAAGTAATGGCGTCTTGTTAGGTTCAGAGCAAGGTTTAGAGCTGCCCATGCGCCGCTTTTGAAATCTATCATTGATGAGGATAAGGCAGCAGACGTCTCTTTTGTTGTCCATAATACAAGGCAGCCACAAGGCACGCCGACCTTGCATTTTCAGTCCACAGGTTAAAAGCACAAAGAAGTCCAGGAAAAAGCTGAAAGAAATCTTATAAATCAGAGGACAGGGGAGATAAGATTGTCAGTATGGCAACGATAAAGACTTAAATGTACAGATGACTGTTTAGCGTAGTATTTTTATAGCAACACATGAATTCAATTGACATTTAAGTCATTTATGCTTACTGCAAAGTGCAAAACTGTGGACAGGCCGACAGTTTAATCATGAACAAAAAACATTTTGAGGCAGTGTTTGAGATGAAAAGTCTCTGCTGAATGTGATGAGCCAGCGTAATAACATGATTAATTGAAGAATATATTATTTCAAGTTATAATATTGTATATTTATTATAGATATGGTAGCTTTTGTGACTACTATTGTTACTATCACTTGCTTCTGATGCTTCTGAACCTCTGCTGATTCTACAACTGCAGCCCCAAATATTTAATTCCAACGAGACCTTGGGGTTGTCAGGCCTTTAAAAACGCACTTACTAAATATGTAAGTAAAACTCGCTACTTTCTGAAAATGATCAAACACATTTTTTCAAACCATGACCCAAACATACCTCTTTTACTGTTTTTAAGGCCTGCCACAAGTCTATTTATTACCCTTAAGAGCTACAAGCTAAACTCAGTAAAAGCATCCAGATGCAACGCACTGGGTAATTATTTTTTCATTTATGTTTAATCTTTCTTATACTGTGTACATGCTTACTTTATAATGTCAATTAAATTAAACTTGAATTTGTTTCCATTTTAAAGTAGATAACTGAATACAAAATAGAGCACAAAAACAGATTGTCAAGAAGACAGTTATATCAGGTTATTTTGTTATTCATATTAAGAGTGCATTATGTATTTTATCTGGTTTAGGGTCTGCTTGTCTCTGGGGAAATTCGAGATTTGCCTGTAATGTTCCACAGTATGGCATTAAGCTTATCTATTTTGCATTTCTTTAATTCTACAGGTGATTTTATTTCTCAAAAAGGCCTCTCTACATATCTGACCTGAATTGACCTGGTGCATGGTGTCACCTGCTTGTCTCCATGGAGATGCTATACTGTGGAACATTCCAAGCAAAAGCAGAAAAAAGTTGCACCTTTAACTTTGGCTTGTAAGACACATTTAAGCAGTAGTGGCAGATTCCAGCGGCTCCTCCTGGCCCCACATCTCTCTCTCTCGGACTCCTGGCCCACACATTTCCCACTGTCCCAGCCTTGTCCTCGCACGCACATCCATGTCTTTGTAGTGTACACAGCCGCCGCGCGTTACCAACGGAGACAAAGAGGTTGCATCATAATTCGGCTGCTTGAGATTATGCTCCCTGCGCCTCCTCCCTAACACTTGTGATTTATTGATGAAAAGCCAGGTTCACTGGTTTGAACATGCATGAATTCTCTTGTAATTTTATGTGCACTATTGGGAGAAAACACACGGTATTTTGAAGAGCAGAATGTCAGAAAATAACACACTACACACAACTGCGCATCAATAAATTAGGAAATTTTGGAAAAGCTGATTTATTTCAAGAGTTCAAATTGAAGTAAAACTCATAATTGACTGGAAGTGCATTTGAGATACAGTAAATGAAACAGAAAATACAGCAGAAATTAAATGTATTGAATTATGTGTAATTTGTAAATTAACTGTAACTTGGCCTGTTGGCACCACATGCTTTTCTCAGTGGATATAAACAATTAATTAACAGTTAATGCCATACTGGGGAACATTCTAGAAAAACCTATGGCATCTCCATGGAAACAAGAAGGTTAATAATTACATAACGCACCTTTAATTATTTGTAGTGAATGTTTCATCAAACTTTTTTAGAGCATTTAAAAGGTGCAATTTAAAAGCTGTCTAAAGCTAAATTAGGACTGAAACTAGTTCATCAATTAATCACAACTAACTATTGGAATAATTGTCAACATACACATCATACACAGTCTCCAAAGCATGCCAAATGCTGAGAAATGTGGTAGCATGACTCAGACAGAACTACAATTATATTAAAATGGCACAAGAAACATGTTGAAAAAACAATTCTGTGCATAATATCTGCTTCACTTCAGCTTCATGTGGGTGAATCTCATACTGATGGACCTTTCGCTGTCAAAACAACTAATGAATTAATCAAAACAATAATTGACAGATAAATCTATCAGTAACATAATCGTTAGTTGCAACCCTAAGCTAAATGATGACGCCCAGAAAGTTATTACAGAAAGTTATTTATTTGCCTGTATTAAACTGTCTATTGTATGTGCGCTCATTCTGAAACTATTAAGTATTCATTATAAAACAGAATATAACGCCGTCCGGATCATTCAGAAGGATCTTTCTCATCAGAAACAGCTGAGATGACTTGTCTCTGTGACACGTCTCTTGCAGCACTTCAGGATTCACAGCTGTACTTCTGAAATTAGACTTTGAACCGAGCCCCCATTTACATATTGAAGAGCAGCTGCACAGGATTTGTCGCTGTTTTCTTTGTTTTTCTTTGGGGCGCTGCATTCACAAACAGTGCTTTCTATCATGGCTTTTTTAGGATCCTGGCAACACCACAAGGTTTTCTCTTTTTTTAACACTTGTCCCTTTTTTCTGCATTTCTGTCTTTGCATATGATGCTTTTGGGTAGCATACCAAATGTAAAATGAGAATGTCATTGAAGCGTTCAATGGATATGTTTTTAGAAAAGATCTGCCCGAGTGGATGTGACTGGCACAATTGCATGGATATCAAACCATTTCATTCTTCGCTTTTTTGTTGCTTTCAATGTTTCTATTTGAGACCATTATAACTTTCATCCTCTACCTTTTTTCTTTTTTTGCCTGTAGGAAAGATAAATGTGTCAACCTTAAAAGATGTTAGTAGTTTCAGTCTACCTGAGTAGCTTGTAAAAACCTAAAGTCATTTTTATTGCAAAACATAAAAGTAATTCATTTCTTTTCATCGTAGCTCTCGGTACTTTAATTATTATGCATTTAAACCCAAGAATTATTCACTCTTGCCAAATACAGCGTTGTTATGTGCCGTTCAAATTGCACTCCCTTTTTCTGAGTTTCTGACGTTCTCAGTGAAAGAGATGTCAGAAGCATGAATACCTTTGTTAGAATGGAAAGCTCTCATCTTTAGAACAGAAGATTTTCAAAGTCATTTTGAACTAAATTAATCAACATATCTTTTTATTCTGCCCACTCGGCTTGTGTTTTTCCGCCTCATTTACATATTTAAGATGTTTAATTTTAATATAGGCAGAAACTTGTGCTCGTCAGCCATTTTAAGTGTGTGTTTTCATACGTCTCGCACTTACACATTGGGACTTTGCATTACATCTCACTGAATCTGTTGCTAGTTTATGTTTCATATCACAGAGGAAATTGCTATACGTTTATAATATAATATATAAAATCCTCCCAGTGCCCACAAATGGATGATTAAGTTAAATTGCTCTGATCTTTTCCCATAAGTATCACCAGTATCAAATGGTATTATATGCTTGTGTGGGCTGATATCACATCATGGATATTGTATTCTATTGAACATTCAGTCTAGTCTCTGTCAATGGGAGCAAGTGATAAACATGCAAATTAGTTTAAGCTACAATTAAAGTAACTAATCAAGCTATCGTATAAACAAATGTAAGTATTCTGCAAAGTATATGATAGTCAGTTGTATCGATCTTTGCAGAAAAAATTGTATTACAAAATTACAATGTGAATGGATTAATGCTGTACTGTTACTTAAAGCCACAGTAGGTAACTTTTTAGCCAAATGTGATAGACCAGAAGAAAAGCGTTTCATTTGGGACGTTTTTATTACATTGAAAAACATTTTTTCAACTCTTCAAACCTGACTCTTACTCCATGGAGACAGTGGTAAGGAAAAAATGTCACGCTATAATGTTTTAATTCATTTTAACGATTGGAATGATCACGTATATGTCACAAGTTTCCGTGTCCCAGATAAATGTGAATATTGTGCCGCTTGTTCTGCTTAAGACAGACCTTGGCCTAAAGTTACATCTCCAGGACTAATCTTTCTGCTGGTCTCTGTTCTCTCGACCTTGTGCTGTTTTTGTGCTGTTTAAACCAGTTCTTACTTGCTTCCATTGGCTCCACCTCTAGTTTTTATAAGGATGTGTTTTATCATTGTACGGGCTCTTTGGCTCTTTTTTGCTTTTTGGACGCGTGTAGGGGAAGATTTGACTGTGCACATGTAAAATAAACTCTATTCATTTGAAAGAGACAAAGCGCCGTTTCAGATTTTGTTTTTGATAGTGTGTTAAGAAATACTATAACAACAGAAGTATGGTTTTAACTTCCTATGCCACCCCCAGAAAGTTGCATACTGTTGCTTTAAAGATAGATGGCAAATTGATATGACGTTCTTATTACTGTCAACAACTGTAATGTTGATTTATTCTACATTACAGAAATATTGAACAAGAGGGTCAAGATGTTTCTGTGATCATGGTTCTCAAGACAATTATCCAATAAGAAAGCAGAATGAGCCTCAAATCAGTTTCTCGTTTTTGTTACCAGATCAAAATTCATTTGGTTTCAACTTGAAATCCCACTCTCTGCTCAGTCCGTAAACTGAGAAGGAGAATAACGTGTCTCAGTCTCTCTGCAGGTTAAAGCAGCCCCGGTTCAGTTGTGATTGTATTTTATGAAACAGCCACACCTTTAATGTCTTACACTTTTACCTTGGAGGTCAAGTGGATATTGCGGCAGTTGTAGTAGTATTTTTTCCTGAAGTAATGGTACTTTTGGGTTCTATCATATTTTATGTTTATAAGTACTTAATGTGTTTACAATATCAGAAGGAGAACAGAATTTCATTGATGACGTTTGAAGACACAATATTTCCAAATGACTTAAGATGAAAATAAAATAAACCACAAATTCAGTTTTTGTTATAAAGCATCCAGGTTCCACAGATAGGATTTTCCATCTCAATGCATTTCTTACCACAAAATTGTCCATTCGTCTTATTGTGTCTTCCCCCTCTGTCTTATTTATTTGTCATTCCCTGCTATAAAAGAATTTGGCTGTAACTTGATGTACAAAGAAGTCCATGATCTATAGGTGGAGGCGCTGTACCTTTATGACGAGGAGAACAAACTCATTTAGAGGGAAAGGAAACCCTGCTCTCCCCCACACAGACAAGGTTAGGACCCCTGCTATGGCCGCAGCGTGGACACTCTCAGGCTTTAATAAATGATCCTTCAGGTAAAACCAAGAGGCCCAGAGGCTAAGTGTTCCCGCACAAGTGGTTCAAGGACAATGGATGCTCAAATGGTTCTCTGAAATGCACGCTGATGGAGACTTTATTGTTAAAATATTGTACAGCGTCTTATGTGTAGAGTGCTGGGACGGTCAGAGTAATGGCATATACAGTCATGACGACGGTCTTTTATGCTGTGGTCCCCAGGGAGTGGATGGACGTGCTCAGCCCCCCTATTATGGCTCCAGGTCAGCGCCGAAGGTCACAAAACACATGGGACAATCGGGAAGATCTAGTTGAAGGTAATGTTTGAATTTATCTTAGCTCTCGGGCATCATTTTATAGTGTTTTAGAAAAAGCAATGTGGGCAGTTTACAATAGATCTGTACTTGAACGATACAGAATGACTTAAATGGAACAAAGTGCTGCTACTATGTTTGGCATAAGCATAAAAGATCCATAGATTCAGGCTCAATGGGCCTGAGTGTCCTGCTTGATGAGTAGCAACACAATCAGGTTCTCATATAAATATATTTTTCTCCTGTGAGACTGTTGTGATGATGGCAAAACTGTACTTTGCTTACTTACAGGTCTAATGGTATTTGTAATCATAATAATCCTCATATTAATATTCTTATGACACACTTTACATAAGAATCTCGACACCTCAAGCACTACAAATGAAGATATACAGGATAAAAAGTCAAAGATTAAAAGTAAAATGCTTTTAGGTTTTTAAAAGACTGTGCTCTCAGGTGCTCTGCAATGATTGGCAATATTTCCTCCTTTTTCACAATAATAGCACTTTGTCAGGTTTTTACTTGCTCCTGGGCTTTATACGATACAGTTTTGAAATTTAAAACTGCACAAAAACTATGCTTTTCCTCAGGAGTCGTTTTTCAGACATACTGTATCAAATCATTTTTACCATTATGAATATAAGTGGCTAGAATATAGAGCTGGTAAATGGGCACAGCCACTGATATTTAATGTGAAACTGTTTCTGTCTTTAATTCATCAACTTGTGCCTTTTTCTGCCGTCTGTTTCCATTAAACAGTTGGACCCAAACAAGCTGATGGCGCCACACTTCACAATCCCAAAGCATGCAGTGTCTCCATTATGTTTTAAGCTGGACGCTCTTTGTGTCACAGCCCTTAGTTACACGGACATGATGGAATAGGAAGTGTCTGGATTCAATTTATTTTTGTATAACGCAATATCTCAACAGCACTTCACTTGATAACAAACTATCTGTTGCATGTTTTATTTGAATGATGATTTTATATTGTTGGTTTTGTCTGGAGTTGTGGATGATGTTTGCCTGAATAAGCCAAGTTGAAGACACATTTCTATTCAATCAGTGTTATTAATCTATTCGTTATTCAAGTCAAATGGCCATGGATTTCCTCAGATCTGGATGACTGGAATTATTATCAATGGCTTAAAGTCAAAATGAATTCTAATTCTTGTAAATCTCTATTAATCCAATCACTGGGAAGGGCGAATCCCATTTTTTTCTCCAGAAATGTACATTTTTAGTTGTCCTTCCCAGTTTGAAAAAGCACCACATGAAACAAATGAAAACATAACCTTCCTGTCTGAGGTAATGAGTCAAGTGTTCATTGTCACTCTTAACTACATTCTTCAAATGGAGTAGGCTGAAAAAATCCTGGGAAGCCATTTCTAATTAAGGGCCAAAACCCACAAGCGGTGCGCTCTGTGTCCTCTGTCTAACTCCATAGGTCAGAAGAGACAGGCTCATTACATGTGCGCTCCCCCCAGACTTGCCCACCGGGTTAATTGACAAAACCTTTTTCTGGTTTACAACATCATTTTTAAACCGCTTTCACAACTTGTCTTATAATTAGTTTTCATTATTGTCGCCGAACTTCTGATAAGATAAAGCGGTCCTTATGGGGGCACTCCATAACCTTTTTAAGCATTTAACAGCCTGTCAATTTAACGACTACATCCAGGCCTTTAAGTAATGGGGATTACAAGGATGAGTCTACGGCGCTATAATGTGGCACTGAGGCATAGACCAGTGCATTTTGATTCATGAGAGTAAATCATAATTGAAGACAACTTTAAAACAGCTTGAAGGTCACAAAGTACACGCTAGAAAATGTGCTTTTTTGGATTTGGCGTGTCGTGACAAAAATAAACAGATGTTGCTGTTGTTTCATACATGTCATCTATTTGAATAACTGTTTAAATGTCTCTTTTGAACAATTGCCTTTGAATGTGGCTCTGATTTGATTTTTTTTTTCTATTTCAGAAGCGGATACATGTGTGCTTGAAGAGAACGAGGAAGAGTATTTGAATCTGCTCTATGATCCTTGCCTGAACTGCTATTTTGATCCAAAGTCGGGGAAGTACTACGAACTAGCCTGACACAAGCTGATAAATATCTAATGAATAAATCACAAGATGAATGTCCTATGGATTTTCAGGCTGGGCTATTGAGCTGTTAATGAATCTTTTCAAGTGACACGAGTTCAGCTCACATAATGGCGTACACGCTTTGTTGCCCATTCACTCAGGGCTGTACTTTTCTTCTGAAGGTTTCTATTGAGAAATCTTGGCAAAGTAATAATATGTAAACCACTGAAAGAACTTCCTTGAGCTTTGACCTAAATTGATTTCTTCTGGTAAACGTTTGTTACACAGCAGTATCTCCACCACTGTCAGTGTACCATACGATTATTGTCTGTGCATTTTTGTGTACAAAGGTGTGTGAATGCGCATGTGGGCGATCTAATGCAATTAATACAGTTTCAAGGACGTGTTGTTTTTAGCAAGTTCCATGAAAAGTAACGGAGAAACAAAAGCTCTCTCACCAGACTTGCCAAACATCTTCACACCTCATGATCTGTTGACAAAATAATGACTCATTTGCAACTTCACAAAAAAATGCTTTTGTGAGGAGTGAAAAATACATATAAGCTTCATTTCAACTTTATATGTTTATTTTGCACAATATTGTGTTTGCCTTTAAATTGCTACTAAGCGTATTGCAATTTTGGATAACTGTAATTCGATATTAACTAAGCCTTTTACTGCAATAAGTTTTAATTTGTTTTTGCACCATTGCACTCTGGAAAACTGGTTGACCATGGAAGCAACTAATGAAAACAAAACAAAATAAAAACAAATATAAATAAATCCACTAGCCGGCAGTCTCAGTTATGTTAAATAATGTATTTTTTCTGCAATTGAGCTCAGGATCACATCAGCATCACACACAACAGTATTTTCAGTTAGCCCAATAATAATTCAGTGGATATTTTAAAATGCTACATACTAAACTCGGCGTAAATTCAAAACTATTCTAACACTATATATTGATAAATGTATTTACCAAAAGGGACCCAGCTGTTTATCAGGTTCACTTCTTTTGTTTTTCTGTTTTTTGATTTTTTTTGTCCCGAGCCCTATTCATTCCTTGTAGGTTACAAAGAGCTCAGGACAGAACATCAAATCTGAAATCTGCCCTGTTTACTGTTTACTGAGTGCTAAACGTAACATTAGCCAAAACAATGTAAAAAAGTTTAAAAAAAAAACTAAAAAAAAGACACATATGGAAGAACCTGATAAACTGCTGGGTCACATCTGGTAAATACGTTTATCAATAGGTTTATCAATAGGTAGAGTTAGAATACTTTTGAATTAACACTAAGTTTAATATTTAACTTATCTTATCTGTTTATCTTAAAATCTCCACTGATTATAACATTAGGCTGAAAATTATGTTATGTGTGACGTCACGCTTACAGACAAAACTAAAAACATATATATATATGAGGTCACGTGAAGGAGACAGTGGGCGTGGAAAAACGTCAGGTGCGAGAAACCCGGAAGTAAACAAACATGTCGTTTTGCCCAAATCAACGACAAAAAATAGCTAATAAAAGGCATGTATAAGGTTCATTTCAATTAAAAATCAAATGCAACTATTTAGGGTCTTTCTGCTGTTGAGATATTAAAGATATAGAAGAATGTCCGCAGCAACAAAGGTAGGTTTACATTCAAAAGTGATCTTCCTAACGCGGCTACACTGGCTGCTGCAACTTCTCCTTTCATGATTAACTTGTCATCAGCGAAACAGGCTAACTCTTGAAAATACAACCATCCATACATTTTGAAAGTCGTTCAGGGCACAATATTGTTTGATAGCTCTTGCTGCTAAAACTCGAATCTGTCTTAGAGGACACTACAAAGACTTCCTATGACATTGGGTAACAGGACAGTTAAAGTTGCACCACAGCTAAAAGTCTGCTCCACGGTCTATGGTTCTGTTGTTAAGATGGAGCAAAGGCCTTAACAAGTGTGTATTTTATTGTAAAATAGCATTACTATGCACAATTAAAACATAGGATCCCCTCTGGATGTTAGAAGAAAAAAAGAAAGTTACACTACTTAAGTTAAATAGACTACTGAGCATTTGTACTCAAGTAAAAGTACATTTATATGACGGGAAATATACTCAATTACAAGTACACCCTCTGTTGCCTTGCCAAAAGTGTACTGAAGTTATATTAAGTACACAAAAAGAGACCACTGAAACTTTTTTTTTTGTTTTTTAAACATTATAGTGGCATTTTATATCAGTCATAAAAAAAGAAGAAAATATTAATCCAGCTGATTTAAGTTGTTTTCAACCCCAATACACATTTATGATTTTAAATATCGAGAATCATACTCAATTACAAGCACAGGTTAAAAAAAAAAAACTGAAAAATATACAATTAGCCAAAAAAATAATAATAATAAACTCAATTACAGTAATATATTTGTAATTAGTTACGTTCCACCTCTGTAAATAACATTTTTAATTAAAAATACTGCAATTAACAGGCTACTTCTCTCACTGCAACTAACTCAATGGTGTAAAGTAACCGAATATACATTTTTAGTAACTGTATTCTGGTATGGTCCATTTTTCTTTTGGTGGTACTCAGAATACACTTAAAATCAGAGGTACATTGTGGTATTTGATCATGACATTTAAGCTTTGAACTGCACTATATTGGTGAGAAAAATAGAAAACGCAGCTATTATAGTGAGTGTGCAATTCTTCCTTCTATAATTTGTGATAATGGTCCTCTTATATTTGAAATAGATGCATAATAAACAGTGAAACAAAAACAACAAACGAGATAAGACAAAAAGACAAATAAAAAAACTCAATGTGAAAGCTTTCTAATTATTCAGAATGCAGTGGTAAAGAAACGCATTAGCAGAATACTAAATAGATATTATATCCTTCCCAACACTGCACTGGTAACTAAACCTTGTCTTAATATAAGTTTCAGTGCATTTGCCATTTGCTGTATAAAACCACATCTTACTCCACTGTATAAACTCTACATCACTGTTATAAAAAAAGGACAATTATCTCCTCATCTCTTCCTTTATATTGATTGTCAGTTCATGCGCTCCACACACTTCCCTCTGTGCTTGTTCTCTAGGGTTAAACACCTCCGTGATCCAGAGCGCTGCTGCTGCATATTAAGCTGTCATTTATCCTTGCATCTATTCCTTTTATCAGCTCCACTCATCATACTGTGAGCTTTATGGGCTCTTTAACTGTACCTCACTGTTAAATCACTTTACTCTCATTTGTCTTTGTTCAGGTGGGGCCCCGACTCCATCCCGGCCTTATTGCCTCAGTAATCTTTGTTTGTGCTGCCGCCATAGCCGCTGCAGTATTGATCATCCGGAAATACTGCTTCCCAGTCAAGTAAGCAAGTTCAATGGTCTGCTTTAATACCTTTCATTAAAGTAAGTCATGAGGAAATGAGGGTTTGTCCTGGCTGTTAGATCCAGGGGTGAAAAGATAAGGCAAAATTTCATGTAAAAGTTCAGTTATATGTCCAACTACGACTCAGTTATTTAAAGTATTAACTAATAGCTACAAAATTCTAAATAATACTGCTATTCAATTCAAGCTCAAGGTTGTACTTTCTTTGTTGAAACCAAACATTAAAAAATACTGAAAGCTTAAAATTGAGCCATAAAAACTGGTATGTGGTTTATGAAATACTAAGCATTAATTTACTAATTTTGACTGATCGATTGTAAAAAATTGTCCTGTTTTAATCATTGTAAATGTTAAGTGGACTATACAAACTCTAAAACACATGCAAAACGACATTTTATAATAAAAACATTGTAATTATTAAATCAAAACAAGTCAAAAAAGAATTACCGTAAAATGTGGACTATTGAGCGCTCCTGAGTATAAGCCGCACCAGCCATATTTACAAAGAAAAACTTTGTACATATATAAGCCGCACCAGCCATATTTACGAAGAAAAACTTGTGTCCACATTGTAACATGAGACTTTTACACAGGAGGATGGAACACGCAAAGTTTTAATTGAACACATGCCTTTTTCCAAACAGTACCTGTAACACGACAGTGCACTGAGTCTGCTCTTCACTCGGCCGCCTCTGACGTCTCACCATCAATTTACTGATGACAAATTCATGTGCAACAGTTCTGTTTCCCTCTTTGGCTCGCTCCTTCGGTAGACCTTAGATTCTTGGCCGCTCGAGCCCACATTTTCCCCTCTGCTGTCGGGCTGAGTCGGGCCCGGGCCGGGCTGTGCTGGGTTCGGGCCCAGGGTGAAGAGGCGCGCACTTGTTTTGTAACATGCGCTCCACGGCGAAAGAGTGCGGTGTGCAGCCAGTGCTGTGTTGTTTTCCTCCTTATCCTCTAATAAAGTGGTCAAAACGTGACGTGAGAAAAGACACCTTAATGAAAGTGCGCGGCTGCTACACGGAGCGGAGGAGAGAGAAAGAGAGAGAGCGCAACGGAGGAGAAAGAGGATGGATGCCTTCCCAAAAATCTGAAGAAAGAAGCGAGGGAGAGTGATCATGTGGGCCAGTGTCAATGGAGGAACAGGCCCGTCTGGTACAGGAGACGTCCCGTTGGTGCAGGTAGAACACTAAACACTTGAAGCCCTGTCAGGCGCTTATTCTGCCTTTAACCTCTGCACGGAACTCAGTTTACGTAACTCCGGTTCTACATGTGCGCGGGCTCGGTTTGGTTCGGACATACGTGTGCAGGTCGGGTCGAATCATGCAGCAAATGACTCCGAGTCGGGTTCGGGCAGTACCCACGCAGGCTCGGGTGGGTCGGGCTTGAATTTTTGGGCCCGATCAAAGCTCTACCCTAGAGCCCATTCCTGGAAAAATACATAAATTAGCCCCATCGCTGTATAAGCCGCAGGGTTGAAATCATGAGAAAAAAGTAGCGGCTTATAGCCCGCATTTTATGGTAACAATTTCTGGTTTTCATCAATAATACACTTTATTCGTAAATATTCTCTGTCTAGCCTTCAGTCACCATATTACAACCTTTGTTTGGTTGACGATGTACTTGAAAAGTCTCAATGTACAACGAAAATTATTGTTTCATTGGTCAACTAATTGAAAAAATATAATCACTGCCAAAATTAAACTGTAATAACAGTTATAATAGGTATCCATTGATATTCATTGCCCTTGTGAAATGTAAGTACCAACACCGATTTTGGGCCAGACCAAATGGAAATAGAGTGCTTAAGCCACTGAAGGATATTTTCTAGAGAGTACGGTTGTAGTCGACCGAAGAAATTTGATTGATTCATAAAAAAAAAGAGGGCTAGATAGCAAAAGCTCTCAAGACCATTTTGTTTCTGACCATGAATTTGACCCAAACTGCACTCAAAAGACTACAGCTGCACAGGAGTTCATGCAAAAACAACTCATTTTACAGAAAAGTACTAGGACAGCAGATTAAACCCATGAATCACACCCAAAACCTCTGCTAAATCACTCCAAGCCTTGTCCTTTCTGCAATAAATCATTTTCCAATCCAATCCAACTTTATTCGTAATAGCGCATTTTATAAACAAGATCGTATCCAAAGTGCTGCATACATAGGAATATAAAACGTAGATTTAGCTCTAAAAGTCAGCAAAAATAAAAAAATAACACATTTCGATCAATCAAAACAAATAAAAGCAGTACATCAGAAAAAGAACTGTAAAAAATAAAACAGACACAAATACATTAATAAATAGATACACATAGATAATAACTAAGGACCACACCACAATTTTAGACCTAATAAAATAATGAGAGGGTTGTACAGGTGCTTGAAGAGCTTGAATTTTACTACGATTTGGAAAGTGCTTGAAATTTAAACTTTCTAATATCTATCCTACACATTTCGACGCTAAAGAGCGCTAATAGCCTTCAATTTGTTGTTTAGAAGTATTCTGGGGATACCACTGCCTCGTGTTGTAGCGTTGTATGCGACTCTTCTAAACAATTTCTGTGTACTTCGCAGCACGAAAGCGCTTTTCCTCATTCTTGTGCTACTTTTTATCACATTCTCAACATGCATAAGGGAGAGAAACTTACCACATTATTTTGTTAATTTCAGAAACGACAGTTGAGATTGATAAGTTTGTTCTTGTTAAAGGTGCTGGAAATAACCTGCAAATCTACCTTGAAGTTGCTTGAAAAGTGCTTGAATTTTATCTGTGAAAAGGAGTACGACCCCTGTAATTAGTCGTCTAAGTAAAATGTTCTTCGACTAAAGGTACCATTGACCGATTAATCACCTAAACGACTACAGTTTAGTTTATTTACCATTTGTAGTTTAAAACCACATTGGGAAAATATGTGCAGTGAGCTCAGAGTGCGCAGTAAAAGATTAAAAACAACCACATAAACAAATTATGAACCAAGTTAGAAAACATGAAAAAGTACCAAGAAACATTTTGACACACTGTGAAATGAAAAAATGAAAAGGACTGAGGCTGTAACGAAGAATAAAACGGACCAGCACATTTCAATGAGGAGAAAGTACAAAAACGTGATTAAAGGCTCGAAAATAATAAAGATGTGTGATGTGTGCAGTTTGTAAGTAACTGTTTTTTGTTTTGTGTTTTCCAGTGAGACCACATACAGATACTCGTTGCTGCGGCGACAGGAGGACTGTGAGACCTCCTTGACAGAAGAGGGCGGCGGTGGCGGGCCCTGTGCGTTGGAGGAAGAGTCAGATGAGGTTGGGACACTTCTGCTTTGTTCTTCTCTGATGTCGTGCGTTAAAACAAACCGCAGCCCTCTTTTCTTCGTGTGATCTCAAACCACGTTTTATTTCTGGCAGGAGCTTCTGAGATGAATTTTAAAAGTTAAAGCAGACTGAGCCGGTTGAAGACTCTGCGAACTGTGTGCTTTTGTTTCCACGTTTGTATAAGTCAAATCTCATTTCTTTTTGTGTTATCTCTCGAATCCTGATACCAGTGTCTTATGTAATACGTTTGCATTTGGTTCCTATTTGAGCTTTACTTCATTAATGCAACTTTTAAAACACATTTGGCAGCTTTTAGTATTAAACAAATTCTTATAAAAGGATTGTTTTACTTCCTGTTACTGACTTCGCAAAAGTTTAAATCCAGTATATTTACTTTAAATCATCTGAACCTTGCATTTACTGCTTCTGGATACAACTGTATATATATTTAGATGTTATGTTAAGCACTTTAATGCCTCAAAGAACTTAAACCTTAAATGGACTTTTTAAAAATGGCCACGCTGAATAAAGTCATCATGATGAACAAATGAAGCATGTAGCCTCTTTTGTATTCATATACTGTATTTAAAAGTAAGAAGTATCCATGATAACATATTCACAATCCAGATTCTTCCCCTAAATAGAGGAGGGCAAATAATCAAAATAATATATCATAATATCTTAACTGTTCTGATCTGATTAAAACTGAACAAAACACCGGCTATAAAAGTTGAAATAAAGGTATAAAGTTACATTTCTAATATTTTATGTGTAGTATGGACCAGTGGATTCACTGCGTCCAATGGATCAGAGTGTGCTGTGTGTGGACGCAAAACAAAGAGACAAAGAGAAAGTGTCTATATGCACTCTTCTCTTTGAAGGCGTTTTTCAAAATGATTCTGCGTGTCTTTATGTGTTTTGTGATGTTACTGCAATGGTTCCTCTTATGTAAAGCACTTTGAATTGTCTTGTGTACAAATTGTGCTCAAATAAACTTGCCTTGCCTAATTTTACAGCCATTTGTCTGATGCTCAAACCTCAACGAATACATTTTAGAGCAAGTTTTAACGCATTTCTGTTGGATTGGCACAATGTCATCTGAATTTTAATATAACATTTTTGTTACTATCACACAGTCCTAACCCCAATAAGGAGCCGCTCATTCTTCTTTTCTTTGAACCCGTAGAGTTCAACGTTTCTGTCTGAGGGGAGACATTTTCCAATATGTTCCCTTTGTTTTTTTATTCAGTTCACCTTTAATCTGTAGATGTTATGAAAAACAGTATCAAATAGGTTCAACAAATATAAATAAAATATGTCCAACTATTTAATGAAGAAGTTCCCAAAGAAAAATGCAAAAATCTAATCATCTAATGTCAAAAGGTGCAGGCTTTGAAGGCGACATTCAACATCAAAGTTTTTTTTTCTTAAAGTGCCAATGACTGTTTGGACTACTCATTTTACTAAAATACAGGTAAGATAATAATATTTAAGATTATGCTAAAATAAAAAGTTTATTTTTTATCCCCGTTTGCAAATTTTTGAGGCTTAAAATGTTACTTCTTGGTTGTAAATCATGACATCACACTGGGAAATGTTGTAATTGTTACCCAGCCAGTGTCGTACACTGGGTCAAAACGCAAAACATTTTTTCTCAACCCACTTACGCTGTACAATTAGGGTAAGGTTGGGATTAGAATCTGATAATTTGGTAAATTTAGGGGCAGGTAAACTAACTTGGTCTGCGGCCAAAACTCCTGTTACGTCACAGAAATTATTATTTGACCAAAATTATTTAATGTGTTTCTTGATTTAATGTGTTTCTTAAATTGGCTCAAATGTTTGGATGATGTCATTTTTTAACTTTTCTTCACAAACTGCTTCTTGATTGGTGTAAAACAATAATTTATATTTACAACACCAAATAAAGACAAAACTAGAAAATTATACACACCTGTCATACACACTCTAAGCTGTATATTTTCCATTTTACACATAGTATTCTTGTTACTGCATGACACAACACGTACTGTTGTCTCATCATCCCCCTGGACCGTAATAACAGGACTGTAATGCATTCGCGTCTATATATTTTCTATATAGAGCACTGACTTTACACATAATATATAAGTTATTAAAAATGCCGTTAGCATCATGCTGAGAGTTGACATTATATGAAATGACATGCATCTAAAAATAGTCTTACTGTGACTGAAGCTATCTATCAGTGAACCAATTCCTTTGAAATCTATGGTAATAGTTAGCCCACTTACTAAAGACCAACCACATACTGGACATCTAAGTGTGCACTTCATGTTGACAGCTGCCATTTCACAAAACATCACCTGCTCTTAAAGGTTTCCATAATTATGAGAAATATCTGCACTGTGAACAATCAGTCACAACTGTTCGATGGAAAAGATGATATGACATTAATGCATTTGTGTTTGACTTTTTATAGCTACTCATTTACATATCTTTAGTTGTAAAAATAGCTGCTGCTGCCGGTAAGAGTGGGTATTTCTCTAGAATGATTCCAATACAACTCAAATGTTGAATGCAGTCCGTTGTGCCTTGATCCGATTATTGAAAAGCCCATCCCGTTGTTTTGCCTTTGCTATAAAAGCCCGATTTATAAATGACACACTGGACGTTTTGTATCAGAAAATCCAGAATATTTCTTCCTACTTGCTCATTCAGTCCCTGGACACTTCATGCATAATGCTCCTTCTGTAGTGCACAAAGTCCCTCTGGTGGTGGTCAGCGGTAACACATCATATTAGCTGGAATGCAAAAATTAATACTGATAACACGGTGCCACAAAATCATATTCATTGAGAAAAGCTTTACATGAAATACTATAGATGTTTTCAGTAGTATTGTAAACAAATATTTCAGTCTGTTCTTTCCATCTTAATCCATCTTAAATTTATTCAGTAACACTTTTTATCGTTCACAAATACCTTGAAAATGTGTCCGACTGTTCATAAATAATGTACTGAGATGAAAAAAGCAATGTGAAATATTTTCAGCATTAAGATAAGATAAGAACCTTTATTTGTCCCACAGTGAGGAAATCCCAGTGTTGCAACACACAAATCAAGAACAGCAGGAAAACATAACATGCCATAAGAAAAAACAAGATCAATAACTTTAAAGATTAACTTGAATATTACACACTGTGCAGTTAGGGCAGAAAATAAAGATAAGATGGAAACGAGAATGCACAGTAAGTGGATATGACTGGAGTTTTACAGTGCAGTATATGGATAGAATAAATAAATAGCAGCTAAAGTGACTTGTGTAGTATAAAACTGTACAGTAAGTGGTTATGGCTATGATTATTAACGAGGCAACATACAGTATGGACAAATAAATGACAAGTTAACATCCCTGTATGTATCTGGGATATAAAACTCCTGCAATGGAAACAATAAATTCTTTGGAATGTACTTTGGCAGCAGCAACAAACTATTACAAAGTTAGTTTTATCGATATACAACTGTTATGTGCTTACTATGCACCTGATTCTGGAAGTTGCCATGGGCGCCGCCATCTTTTTCCCATTGTATGAGGCAGCCGAGCTCAACGGAAAACAAGGTCTACGCGGACTAAAAACCTGTTTTCAGGCCTCCCAGGAAATCGAGGCATTGATGACTTGTATTTGCACGTTTACACTAAACATTTTACACAAATCTTTATCATCTTTTTGCGGCGAGACTTTTCCCTCGTTCGTCATTTGCGTGAACAGGGTCAAACCGGAAATGCCTTTACTACAGCAGTGGCAAAAGTGGGCGGGGCGGAATAAGGTGAACATTATAAAGTACAATATCAGTGTTTGAAATAAAGATGTTGACGTCCTCTGACCGATCCAGTAGAGACTCTTGAATGCCACATATAATACAGTTACCAGAGGCTGTGAGGGCGATGTAAATGAGTGTGACTTGGCATCTTCTCTAAACCGTGTCGTCGGATGAGCGCTGTCTGTTTCCTGTGTCACTGACAGTGCAATGTGATCATTAAAGTGTTGTGTTTGGAGGCTGACAATGAGAGCTATGGAACAGCAGGGTGCAGGCTGCTGACACAAAGGTGTGACCTCCGCTCCCTGCAATAAAGCTTTAGGCAAACAGTCTTTATTTGCTGCAGGATCAATAGGGCTTTAACGTGGATAAAAAATGTATGCAGCAGCCGGCGGTGACTAAAATTGACAAAAACTGGACTCAAAGCGACAAAAATCACACATCTAAAAGTGACTAAAAGCATCTAAAGGCGATAAATGTGTGTCTAAAGGTGACAAAAATGTGACTAAAAGCAACAAATACACTCCTAAAAGCGACAAAAATACAGCTATAAGTGACAGTAATGCTGCCAAAAGTGACAGAAACACCCTGAAACATTCTTTTATTTGTGTGGTTGTTTTTAAATGAGCTCTATAAATAAACTTGACTTTTATTTGTTTTTCAGTTTCAGTATTTGTGTCAGCGCTTCTGACTCATTTATTTTGAACAGAATGCCATTATTAAACTTAAATCACAAATCTAATCACAATCACAATGCTGGTCAGAAAAATTACAAGTAGATATTCTCCCAAAATCGTGCAGCTCTTCTTTGTGTAATAACTCCACACATAAATTTGAGGTCTTTATTGACGCGCCATCCTTGTTCCACGATACAAATACGATAAAAACACACAAAATCTCCTGTCAGCAGCACCAGTGTCCACTTCCACGGTCCTTAAATACCTTTAGTAGGACACTACACTGGAAAAACAACAGGCAAACAGAATATGCAAGACAAAAATGGCCCCTATTAAAGAACAATTTTTCCTGCATGTTAAATAAATAAAGTATTATATCGGCATTTGACAGATGAATAGATTTTCATTTGTCTGGGATTTGTTTGGGATGCGATTGTTCAATTTCATATTTTATCAACCTTTTTACCTTAAACTAAGCAAAAGTAAAACACTTACTGTAAATATTGTTTTGCAGAAATTTTAAAATGCACAAATATGAAACGTATATTTAAGGAGAAATATATACCAACAACTGTAAACAGTGAACACTCAAAAACTGTTCAAGCCTTATATGAGAACAAAAGTAGAGTTTATAGTACATGAAAACGACATCGATTGTACTGTAGGAAGAATTTTTTCTGTATTTTCAATGAAATTTGGATCCCAGGAAGAATGCACTAATGGGGATCCACAATAAACAATAATACTAGTTAAACTGATTTAATTTGGTGAAGTTAGTCGCTGTCATGACTGGAGCTGCTGGGGCAAAAGGAACAGATGCTTTTCCATCAGAAAGTTGGCCCCACACTTTGGGTTGCCTGATGACTAAAAGCTTTTGTAAATGAAGTCCTCTGTGATCTGAAATCTCTGGACTTAAACCAGTCTCCCACGAGAGCTCGAGGCCTGACCTGACTCTGTACAGAACAAGGTCTTTGAGGTTTATGTCCTCATGATGCAGGTTAAGGCACCGGCAGCACAGATTCAGTGATGACTGTGGTTTGCAGCAAATGATGCTCAACAATGAAGGCAAGTTTCTGCAATTTCGGTCAAAGCAACATTGTGCATCTGATTTCACCTTTTATGTGATATAACCATGGCTCTGTTCCTATACTGGTGTCATCATTTCAAATGGAAGACAAGAGTTTACAGAACTTTGTGGGATTTGCACTGTTTTTGAAAGAAATGTCCACATTTATGACACACAAATGTTGTCAGGGATTAGCTCCACAAACTAATACACAAATCAGAAAGTTAAACGCAAATCTTTAACATAATATGACCATGGCTCTATTATTCCAATAATAACTTCTATAGCAACTTGATCTTACTGTAAATTAATTATACTGTAAGAGTTTTTATATTTAAATATAAATTGTGACCACACTGGAAAGCATTTTACTCATCACCTGATGGATTGTAAAACTTTATTTGACCCTGCACTCTTTTATGTACACACTGTATTATGACTTTTGCTTTCAGTGAACTACAAGAGAGTTTTAGTTCTCTTTCTTTCAGATTCACAGCGACAGATTTGACTTTGCTTTACAACAGGTGTAATGAAAGCAGACGTGACTCTTCGGAAACAAAAAAAAAAAAAAAACTGTCTCCATTACTGGCTTTGTTAGTTGACAGCGCACGGTTGAAACTTGATCATCTAGTTCACGTAAGGTGGGTGTGTGTCAGAGGAGATCCTGGTTTAGATTAGGTTCTCAAACTGGTTTTGCATTCAAAATCGAAGAGCACAGTGGCGTTCTTAAAATGATAATGTAATCGGGGTATTTATAGTTTTGTTTGTGTCTTTGTGTCTGAAAGTGCAGAATGAAAGGCCGAGGTAAGACTCTTTGCTTCTAACTTTATTAAGATTATGAGGTTAATCGATAACCGTGATTATTCAGCACAGTATGTAATCATAACAAAGAAAGTCTGCTGTTTGGTCATGGTGTCAGCAATCGTGAATAAATTGTTAAATTGTGATGTTTATCCTCACAATAATCCTAACCTTTGATATCTTGAAATCCCTATAGTTTTAACATACAGAGCTTTATAACACTAGACTTTTACTCAAGCAGTTACTTTACAATGACACAGTTTTATGTTGTGCAGTGAATGTTGTAATGTTTTCCATTAAGTGCAATTATTTTGTGAACAGGTTGCATTCACAAGCTACAATATTGTGCAATCATAATATCAGTCAATATCAATAACTCTATATAACATTTACTGTTTTTGAAAGAAATACTGCATCCAAATTTGACACACAAAATGTTGTTGGAGATTTAACTAATGCTATCTAGCTGTAGTGAACCTAGTGATCTTGTGAATAAACCTGGTAAATGTAGAAATATGAAGTTTAAACAACAAATGCCACCCTACAATTCTGACCCGTCTCAGCTCAGTTTCAAAACATAAGGATTCTATCAACATTTTGATATTTACAAATTGTATAAATCAATTCCAGCAAGAGAATAGTTGATGTTATACTTTGGATTTACTTTGCTTTCCCTTTACTTGTTTGTTGTTCTTTGACAGTGCTTGTGCAGCTTGGCGTCCTGATTGTTGTTGTTCTGATAACATGGGTCATCACTAATAACTCGTTTGACGTACAGAAAAGAGCAAGGGACTTTTTAAGTAAGTGTTTATGTATTCAGCCCATATTTTTACCACCTTAAAATGCTAATGGTTATTTATATTTCAGGAGTGGATTATTCTGAGAAGGCTGAACCAAGTAAGTCTCCATTGTCTTCTTCTTTGCATGGATGGATGAACTTTCTTTCTGAACTGACAGTTTTGTTTCAGCGACTCCAGCACCAAAGATAAAATGCGGTTTGGAGAGGAACTGTCCGCCGGATTACTTCGCTCTGCGCATCAGAAGTGGTGCAGCTAATGTTGTTGGGCCAACGATATGTTTCGAGGGTCAAAAGTATGTACTCGGTAAATTGTCTTTTTGTCTCTGAAAAGTTTATAAGTGGATGTTTTTTGCTCTCACCAGAGTACTGAGCCATATTTTTAACAATGTGGGACCAGGATTGAACATTGTAGTGATAAACGGTAAGGACATGCCTCTTCTGTGTGTGTGTGGGTGTGGGTGTGGGTGTGGGTGTGGGTGTGGGTGTGTGCGTGTGCGTGTGCGTGTGCGTGGGTGTGGGTGTGGGTGTGGGTGTGGGTGTGGGTGTGTGTGTGTGTGGAGGAGGTTTTGGGAGTGGTTGTGGGGTGGTTGTGAGGGAATCAGCATAGGGGAATGTTATTAATGCACTGTAAAGCAATTTGTGGTACATTTGCTTTATGAATAAAGTTTGATTCGATTCGATTAACAACTGTGCATTTCTTTGCAGGAGAAAATGGAACTGTGGATACATTTGGATTTCTTAACACATTGGAAGGCCGTACGTTTGACAGTTTTCCTACATTTACGTATTACGCGCCTTCATTTGTCTGATTTGAAGTGTCTCTCTGTCCTGCCAGTGTTAAATCCTGCTTAAAAGCCATAGTTACGACAAACACCACTTTGACGAATCATTATTAGGCGTTCAATTTGCTTTACACGTCGCTTCTGTGTAACCGTCTTTCTGCCATGTTGCTCTAATGTGATGAATGAAAAAAAGACCCAACCTTTGATAACTCGCGCCTTCTCTGACAGGACCGGAAGACATGTTGGCGTACCTCAAAAAGATTGAACCAGGGAGGATTGTTTTGCTTGCCTCCTTTGATGATGTGACACCAAAGTGAGGAGCTGCTATTGTAAAAGAAAAAAAAATGAGACAATTTTTATCTAAAAAACTGCGCCTTTTATTCAGTCTCTAAATATTCTTGGCAGAATGACAGATGAAATGAGGGACGTTTTGGAAAGCATGGGGAGCACTTTGATCAAGACAGTGAAAAGCAAAGACAACTGGGTGTTCGCCGGGAGAGCAGGAGCAACTGAAAAAAGCCTATTTGAAGAGGTTAGTGATAGTGTTGACTGCAATTCTGTCTGTTCTCGTGGGGGTCAGTAAAAGCCATCTATTTTGATATAAAGCAAAGATAGGAAAAATGTTCAATGTGCCTTCTTTTACGTTGTCAGATGACTGTAAATGACCCGAAGACAAACCTGTATGAGAACTGGCCCGACGCGGTGGAGATCAGCGGCTGCTTCCCAAAGAACAGCTCATAGACTCTCACCGTGTGCAATATTGAGGGAAATGACTTCTCTGGGCTGAGTCAGGAGTCTTTGACAGCTCAAGTCTTGTACGTATATTAAATGATGCCAAGTGGAGAGAGTTTGAGACTCAACCGTCACTGAATCGGATGTAGAGTAATGTTTACTGGGTGAATATGTGTGTCACAAATTTCTCAGAGGAGCCCAAGTCACAATTTTCAAGTTTTAACAAGTTGGGAACACAGGGCGATATGACGAAACATGCATCATTCTTTTGCTCATGTTGATGGAGCACAATTTTTGATGTAGTAAAATCAAATAGATATGGCTTTCAGTATTAACTTCATGAGCAAAAACAATGATTCGTCAGTGTCATTTTTGTCAAATTAATTTGTGAAAAGTCCAAATTCAGCTCTAAATAACATGGTTTACTTGGTTGTGGACGTCTCGATTAAAAAAGAACCAAGCTTTTGGATGTGATTACCTGTAGTGGTGCTCGGTGGTGTGAGCAGCAGCACATATGCCGGGCTCTGTGTTTTCCTCGGCGTCATGAGATCGAATCCCTGCTCCGACAATTTGCATTTCACCCCCAAACTTTTTTCATCAGGCATAATGAAACACAGACAAAGCAGAGCCAATAGAAGGCAATAAAGTAAGAATGAGTCACTTTAGAATCAGGTTAGTTTTTTTTTTTACTGTTGGCATGTACTAATAAAAGCTCTTTATTGTTACCGTCAAGAGTGCTGTGGTCTGACTGGCATCTACCTGTTTTGAAAGCATAAAAAAATCACCCAAGAGTACCTGACAAGTTGTACAGTTTTACGCTCAAAGCTCCATGAAGCGCTCCCCACTGCTTCTTCGAAACACACTAAAATGTATGATATCAGATTTATAGAGTCTTTAAAAGTAAAAAAAAAAGTTCTACCTTTGATCATTTGGGTGGTCAAGTGTGTCTGAGAGCTGCATTTAGCTCCCAGGCCATAGTTTGGACCTGCCTTCCTGCCTGTTCCACAACATGTAATTATACAATTAATTGTCTTTTTATTGCTTAGAAAACATTTGGTCTTGTTGTGCCACCGGTTTGTCTTCATGGTGATATAACATTTCCACAAAGACAAACTGGTGGCAAACACTCCACTCGAAAGGTTACATAGTGCACCTTTAGCTATGCTGTGAGTGCTTTTGAACAACTCATTTTGACTAAAGATAATCAGAAATCAGTATTTGACGGTAAAACAAGAACAGGAATCAAAAGGTCTCAAGTATTTTCCAAGCAGAGCATTACAGACACTCCACAGCGCGACAGTTCAGTGATGGGATTTGAGACCGCTGCTAGTGTGACAGGGCCTTGTGGGGTCACTGCTAATCTTCCATATCCAGCATAGTTTGGATTCACTTGGCGCTGTCACTTCTGATTTGTCTCATTGTCTGAGTCCCACACCCCTCGGAGCTCGTCTCCTCCAGGGCTGGCCTTCTACTCCACTGCAGCTTTAGCCCGGAGCGCACACACACATCCACACACATTCACACACACATTCACACACACATCCACACACATTCACACACACATTCACACGCTCCACACACTCCTCTTCTGGTTTAGCAAAGAAGCTGGGGCCTGGAGGTGTGGCCATAAATACGTCCACACTGACACCTCAGAGCATCGGGTCACAGAAGAAGACAAGTTTGTTTGATGCACTGATCCAAGTCTTGAGGTGAAAAGAAAGAATTGATCACAAATGTAAAGTTAGGATATTTGAATGCTGCAAGCCGTGTTGTTTATATCCTTTAAAACTACAACAGAAGTAGATAATCGTACTTTTTTTTTTAATTTTACACTGCAATATGTAAAATGTCTTAATAATAGAAACAGGTCCATTGACATTCTGTCTCAAAACTGCAGAACCGATGAGAAGAAAAAAATAACCGTACCATATAATTTCGCTGTAACAAGCACCAGATTGTGATTGATTTGTTTTTTATTTCTGAAAAGTGGCATGTGACATTTTAGAAGGAGATGGATCCCTGAAAGATGGGTCAAAATGCAGAGGACAAATTGCCCCGTGGGGACAATAAAGGCTAATCTAATCTAAAAAAAACAACAACAAAAAAGTATTTTGTAGCAAAACTGAAAAATCTGTGGTTGGGGAATGAGGTTTGCTTCACCTTGTGGTGCCAGAGACAGAGCCGACACCTTTATTCCACAATAGAAAACTTTTGCCTTTGTTGAATTGTTTGAGATGACATGAAGCTCACCACAAGAACACGGTGTATGTAAGTTATGTGGACACTCTGAAGGTAAACTGTAGCTGCAGACTAACAATCAAAATAAAGAAAAAGTGACTTTGGATGTGCATTGACTTTCTAACTATGTAGCTCTACTGTTATTTTCAAACAACTATCAAGACATTTTTCTAAGAATGGTCCTGGTGAGAAATAGAAGAAAACATATTTCTGTGGTGAATCTGCTTTGTGGCGTCTTGGAGAAATGCAGGGAGGCGCCTCTGTTTCCAAAAGCCATTGACCTTGTTCCAGACGAGGCCATGTCAAGAACACACACGCCTCCATCTTTAGAAAGGTGTGCCTAATAAAGTGGCCCGTGGCACGACATTAATTAACTTAAACTTAAACCTTACTACTATCTGACTTTCTGCTTACAGATGGTAAAATTATAGCCACGTGCTGAATGTTCAAGCAAAACGTGAAAGGCAACTAAATGTGTCGGCATAATTTGATTAATAGATGCTTGTGAAGAATAATATTTTGTTAATGTAGAACGGATGTACAGTTTAAAACACAAGATACAATTTACTACAGGATCAGAAGGTATGAAGAAGTGGACTAAAGAATCTAGTCCATTAGTTATAATTAGATTTGATCTTTTAGATGTTCTATTTGTCATCATTTAACCTGTAGCTCAACCCAAGAAAAATATGCATGGAGAGTTGATTTGGGAGGAACTGTTTTCCAGACATACTCAAATTACAACATTGTTTTGTAATTAATGTTTCATGCTGCATGCTTCCAACATACTCGTGTTAAATTAAGTTTATTCAACAAAACACAAATCCAATGTTCAGTGAGCGAATCGACAGTTGATACGCCTTTCACTGTGCTTGTGCACACAGGGTTAACAGTGGAATTGTTATTCAATATTCATCCAGCAGAGGGCAGTAGAGACAACACTTTTGTTAAATACTTGACCAAGTACTCTATATTTGACAATAGAAATAAAACGACGTTTTAAATCATTTGCAGTGGTTTTCTGTGTAGCAGGTTTAGGTGATCAACCCTTTATTTAATAATAGTGATGTGAGGAGATAATATTTTACAGTGCTGTTTATTATGTCTGGATCTATAGTTTTCTCATTCTGAACATGAGACAAGGAGTGGACATGCAGTGCATAGACAAGGATGTTTTATTTTCAATTCCTGCATTTGTTTTTTTTTTGTTTTTTTTTCTGTGGGTACAAATCATCATTTTTTACACCTTGTTCAATATCCCATGATGCATTGCATCCATACATTTGTAGCTCAAAACAGTCTTTACAAAAGGATATACAATATGTACTTATATATATCATATACATGTGTTTCTTTATGCATTTGGGTGTTCATTATGGGTAAAGTAAGCTCTAGGAAACCCAGGCGTAACAAATCCCAGTAAAGTAAACAAAAGCTCATTATCATTGGACAGTTGGGGCCAGGATCGAAGTCTTAACACTGGCTCCTTAAAGTTAACACGAGCCCTTCACACACTGTTTGCATATTTTACAGTCAGAGATCCCCGAGTGATTCCCTTTGATTAAACTACCATGGAGCAGAATCTGTACTGTTTCATATGGCCGTCTTTTAGTTTTTAGCTACAACATTATTATATGATATGATAAAGTTCAGCATTAATCAGGTGCTTGACCAGCATATTTTTCAAGTAGATAAAAATTATTTTGATGGCATCATTAAAATCAATAAGATCTTCTTTCTATGTAAGGTCCAGGGGGAAAGCAGGGAGTACATATCCTTCCTAAAGTCTCCTTGGGGGATATTCCGAGTGGATGTGTGCATCTGCAGAAAACACAGGCTGTGAGTAAACGTACACAAACTGTTACTTAAATAGACTTGACCTCCGCGGCCAAAGCAAATGTCCACTGTGCTGTGTTGTACTTGTCAACAACATTACTTCAGGTGTTACTCACTTCACATTATATAGTTAAAAATTACAATATTACAGAATTTCTCAATACAACAGAGTAATAATAATCATGTGAGCTATAATTGATCATCATTTATGTAAAAATATTTACCAGGTCATGCAGACAGTAGACCAAAACGTCTTCCACTAGAGGTGCACAGAGCAGGGGAGAGCCCAGACTGAGATCCGGCCAATCAGAGCGCAGCGTGAGCCATGACTAGGGGGTATTTTCAACGTAACTGTGACTGTATGACTTTAAGTTTCTTCACCAACTTTTTTCATATGGCAGCTCAGAGAGAGGACAGTATTCAGTAGCCTTTTTTATGAAGATCTCAGTTTGAGCCTCGAACAACAAAACAGTCATAAAACAAAATAAGTTATTTTGATTTTCTATTGTGTCTTTCCCAACATGAGCATGCAGACACTTTGAGACAAAACCACTCGTCTTGATCCCAGTCTGAGCCAGAAAACACAGCCTACAAGCCCCAAGATAGGATCACCTGTCCATAGTGCTTTGAACCTAAAAATATGTCTTACGCAACAACCAGAGGAAAAAAATGCGTATAACGGGTCAGATGTGGGCTGGCAGTTACAATAAGTCAATAATAATAAGTCATGAAAGTAAAAAAGTAACTCAAGCTTGAAACTTTCCACTTCGAAAACACAGGAAGAATGGGCCAAGACAACACAAAGACTGAAAAGCGAAACGTTTTGGGTCGTGATTCACATCTGTCACCTTCACATTGTTACAAGAAAGGGTATAAAACACAAAATTACTCTTTTAAAACAAGCACATTTATCTGTCTGGCCAGATAATAAAACGACAACAGCTACATAATGAAATGAGTTGTGAAGATAATCGGAAAACCAAAAATAAATCTGGTCTTAAGGCTACAGTATAGTTTAGTTCTGAAGCTACGTTCTGTCATTTGGAAATAAAAAGCGTGTTATTTAAACAGCAGACATGACGAAGGACCATTACATGCTGGAGGTTAATATGAAGACACATGCAGACGAAGCCCTGTTTAAGACCTTCCCGTCCAGAAGGATAAGCGTCATCGTGTTGTGATATGTTTATCTCTTACATAACTGTCCGCTGAAGCTGACGGACACGGCCTGATGATGACTACTACGCTGTTTTCAGACTGGGCCAGACTGGGATCCGGGGCGGGTTTCCGGGGCAGGATCCGGGCTCTGTTACCACGACGACGGGGCTCAGACTCGACTGGCCGGCCTGCAGCAGTAGGTGCAGCTCCTGAGACTGTCCCGGTCGACGCTGCCCTCGGTGCTCCCGCGCCGGCCGTCCTCGTACTGGGACACTGGGGACGGCAAGGAAAAGATTCTTTGTTTATTTAGTCAGTTTTATATTGTGTTGTTTTATGATATTGTTCTGAATAGACTCTCCAAAGAACAACATATCTTGTCTTTTTCCATAAATATCTTGTACCTGTAGTTTAGACCTTTACTTGTGTTAATTATCTGTTCACATTTCAGTCTTCTCTCAAATATTACTTTTTTCCTCATTATTGGTACAGAAAGTGTATTGTAACAACAGAAAAAACAACCTCTACATGCAGTCTTCATCTAATAATTAAACATTTTATATTTAACGCTGTACTAGGGACCCCAAAGCCCATGCATTTGAATATTACTGACGTGTCAAAAGTTTGTGAGCGTCATCGATGAGTTAGAAAGGGTTAAATACTTGCTTACTTCACTGTTGGAAAATTAGGTAATCAGGCTTTAATGTTTGTGGATTTGTTTACAATGTGTAATTCATACATTTTCTTGCTAAATTGTGCAGCCCAAGCGAATATTTATAATTTAAAGTTAAGATCTGGGCTGAAGTTAATCAAGAAGTAATTATGGTTAAAGTTGTATAATGAGAATGGTTAGGGGAAACCTATCATTCATATAGTTATGTGTTTGTGTGTGGTATTGGATATTTTATTTAATCTAACAGCTCGTTACCATCACGTCTGAGCGGAAACATGATAACGGAACACTGCTGATGTCTTTGGGCAAGACACTTCATTTAGCCTTATATAAACCTGCTCTGGGACGACAGGTAAAAATATGCACTTGAGCTTTTAGCTGATATAACACACGTTCAGGTTGAGGTGGATAAAGATAATAATAAAGAAAACAAAACTTAGTGATCCCCGCTACTTGTTTTGTGTCTCAGTATGAATGTGAATGAATGAGTGCAACAGTGTGATTGGAGCTGATCGAGAGGTCAAACATTCTCTATTGATTAAAAAATAAAAATAAATCATGGACTATATATGTTTAGTTGTTGTCACAGACTCATAATACTACAATTTCAAACTCAATCTCGATACAAAGAAATACCAATGCCAGAATAATAATCTAACGTCTTGGTTTTCAGCGAGTGTGTAGAGAACAGGAGTGTACCATGAGGTATTGTCAGATGTGCCTTGAAAAAATGTCAGATTCTTAGATTTAGTTAAACAGTTTACCATTTTGGAGCGTCCTGAGTAACTTCATTAAAAAAGAAAGTAAAACAATCCCCATTGCAAAAAAAATTTCATAAATGTTGTGATTTGATAACTTTTAATACACGGTCTGCTTTGGAATATTTTCAACCAAAAAATCTGTGCTGTGACTCAAAAAAGGTTGAAAAACACAGATCTGAATAGTACATTTTAACACAAAATAATAGTTCTTTCTTTGTTACCTTGTGGTGTTCTACTAGTTCTGATAAAACTCAAGAAGATCCTCTAAAACATTTTCTTAGCCATTTTTTTTTTTAGTATTGATACTTCCTCAAATCAGTATAATATCAATACCAGTTTTAGCATAGAATAGTATCTGATTTTTGATATTTAGACCCTAAAATACATGGGAGTGAATATTAATGGTGACTAGGCAGTATTGTACAGAAGCTTATTGCATTCACTAAATAAAAAAAAAAAAGATGCTGTTTTTATGAGAAAAGTTTATGCTTTTATGCGAAAAGTTTCTGTTTTAGGAGAAATGTTTCTGTATTATGAGAATAGTTTGTTTTTCATGAGTGAAGTAATTCCTGTTTTTATGACTTTTTTATACTTTCACATCAACCATACAAGGCTCTCCTTACATGACACTCATAAAAACAGAAACTTTTCTCATAAAAGCAGAATTTATTTTACTCACAATAATAGGAACTTTTCTTATTAAAACAGAAACTTTTTTCCAGTAAAACAGAAAGAAATTGTAAAGTAAATGCATTAAGCTGTCGTAGTATTGCCAAGTACACAAATGTAAAGTTATGACTCATTTCTAACTCCACAGAAGAGTCATACACCAAACTAAACACATTCAAGTGCCTGCAGATACTACCGCTCTACTACTCACAGCTCTCCTCCTCGCCGCTGCCCAGCTCCTCCTCCTCCTCCTCCTCCTCGGGGAGCAGGTGTCCGTGGCAGGGGCTGGTGGGAGTGATCTGACTGGGCCCCTCCACACTCGTGCCCAGCTGCAGCCTCCGCATATGGCGCACAACAGCTGTGGCATTAAACGCTTGCTGTAAACCAGAATAAATGAGACGGAGAACAGGCAAAAGAGCAGAGTGGACAAAACGTGCCGTCTATCCTCATTTAGCCACGTCAGCTGTACAAGATCATACACGCTCACCTTCCATTTACTTTTGGCAAAGTTCTTTTTGATCTGAGCGCTGACAGATTCGTGGATATTCTTGTCCAGGGCCGTGTCTCCACAAATCCTGTAAAATCAACAACTATATATTTATGACGGCTAAACGCTATAACCTGGCACATGTTCCATTGCTCAGATAATGACAGTGTGTTTATGTTGTGACAGAGCTGAAAATGTGTCAAATAATCTGAAATATTTATGCATTATTTCACACTGAATAATGCGCCTTAGTTATAGTGAATGGGCTTTTCTATAGAACGTGTCAATGCGCAGAAACAAATATGGTGGTATTATATAAGAAAGTAAACAGATGCAGTACCATGGATGCTGAAGAGCCTGCTCACACGTGTATCTCTTCATTGAATCCTTCTCCATCATGTGACAGATGAAATCTTTGGCTGAACAAAATCATATAATATACAAGTCTGAAAACAGGTCCCATTCTTAAACATGCGTGTGATAAATGGGTCGTACCAGAATCTGAGATGTCATCCCAGTATGGAGAGTCAAATTCATACTCTGCTTTTAAAATCTGCTCAAATAACTTTGCATCATTTTCGTCATAAAAAGGAGGATATCCACATAACCTGTAAGAACAAGGAGATTCATTTATTTGTTTATTCTTGTTGGGAGTTTGGCAGCTCAACTGTTCTTATGTGCTTTAGAAAAGAGTGTGGGAGCTTGATGGGATTATTTCATCCATTATTTCTTGTTCAGAGAAAAGAACGCAAATCTCTATTGTGAGGGAAAAATAAGTGTTGATGTCCTAACGAGTCCTAGAGTTGTAGGAGAAGCAGGAGACTCTGGATGTCTGAGGCAGGAGAAGTTTATTTACCATCAGTGCTGGACCCGGCGGCTTGAATACTCAACACATTGCACTCGTATTGACTACTCAAGCCTATGCTTCCATACACATAGGTATAAATAGTAGCTAAGAATGATATAATGAGAAGTGCATAGCACACCACTTCTGTGAGACGAGTCGACCAAGGAAACTGATAATGTTAGAGAAGTAACAGTTTATGGCCGTTGGAGATAGAGCTAACCACATGGAAATGTCAAACAATGGTAGAACTGGAGATGCACTTATTAAGACAACTATTACACAGGCTCTGTGTTCTACAGGGTCTTGGGTCCAGGCTGTGTGGTGGTGCATTTATTTCATTTGCATGTTTCATTTCTCCAGGTCCAGAACAAAGGGGTCTGCTACATTTGTCTCTGATACACTCTAGCCTTGTCTCCTTGATGATGTACCTTGTGTGAGACAAGAACCCTCGAACAAAACACCTCAGAACAGACTCGACCTGGTCATACCAGTGTCACTGAAAAGGAACTTAAACTAATATATTAAAAGAAGGTGGTGAGTCTGTTACTCACAGAATATAAGAAATGACTCCTATGGACCAACAGTCCACTGCTTTACTGTATGGCTTCTGGGCAAGGACTTCAGGAGCTGAAACACAAATGGTTTGAAGTAATATTAACCTTTGTTCAATGTAATGTGATATATAGGTCACTTCAACAGTAGAGTGCACTCTGAAACACTTGTAATAGCTTCATAGTGGATAAAAGAGCCTCTTATAATAGTGTGTGAGAGGATTGGCTAAAGCTCAGCTCCCACAAAAAAGACTACAGAGAGACTTGAGCTGAATGACACAAATGAATGCTGAATCCATTGGGAAAATGTTGTATTGCCAATAGAATGAGACACAAATATATAAAGGTTCTTATAGACTACTCAATGAAGATATAACCAAAAAGGTTCTTATAGACTACTTATGAAGAGTCTAACTGTATTACATGGATTTATGAGATATAAATCATAAACACTGATGACAGAACGCTATTTAAGAGCACTGATCTAAAATTAAATAAATGAATGAATGAAAATTCATCAAAATACAAATGATTAGGACATGGGGGCATTGGACGATATTAAACATTAGTGTCATGATTATCATGGAATAAACAATTACGATATGATACAAAATTAATAATGTCATGATAGTTATTAAAATTGTTCGGTCAAACCACAATTTTCACTTTTTAATAAGTGAAAACAACATTGATCCAAAAGAAAAGTATTTTTTCTGCATAATTTGGTGATGTAGTGCCATCTTTGTTGACAATGATCAGAAATATTACAAAATGTACCATGAATGATTATTGCCTTCTTTTTTTATTATTCACAATAAGTCCATTCCTAAATGTGAGTTGCAGTCCTTACTGTCACACAGTATCTAGGCCTGTCACTATAAATACTATATTGACTTATTTTTCAATAAAACAATCGTTTTTGGGATTGATATTTAACATGTGCCATATTTTCTTGCTTTTCTTTTGTTGTAGTGCAATAAAATTTGAATTGAAAACTTTTTGAACAGTTAAATGAATAACTTCATACATATCATAAGGTATTTCATTCGACTAATGTATTGTTTTTGAAGATACTGTACAGTAAGAAACCTTTTTGTGGGGTAACCTTGCTTTAGAGTTAGTGTCAATGTCATGAGTGGTTTCAATGTTATTCTGATATTATCTGTAGCAGTATATCACTCTTCAAAATGTGTTATCCTGACTGGTCCAGTCAAACTACAGCTTTTCCTCCAAACAACACAGTCATAAATAATGTTGATGTAAATCCAACACCATGACTTTGAAGACTGTTACATCTTCTCCACTCACCCACATAACCCGGAGTCCCACAGGCCGTAGACATGACGCTGCCCGATCCTTCAATCTTTGACAGGCCAAAATCACTGATCATGATCTTGGAGTCCTCGTCCATACTGTAGTACAGCAGGTTCTCTGGCTGTGGGAAGAGGAGGCTGGTGAGAAAGGATATTTTTACACACTAATGGGATTGGAGTTGGCCAAACCACATTACCTTCAGGTCTCTGTGGACAATCCCCATATCGTGGAGGTATTTGACAGCGTCCAGGATTTGCTGGATGAGCTGGCTGGCATCTCTTTCTGTGTAAAAGCCCTTCTCCACAATGCGGTCAAAAAGCTCGCCCCCAGACACGCTGTCACACACAATCACTGTTACTGCCACAACAACGCACTATTGATCGGGCATTGGATTTCAACCACTCCTTGTTAATGTTTCCTATTTGCAATTATCTGTAAAGTAACTGGTAATGGGATCAGTAACAGCTAACACCTGCGTTTAGGAACAATTAAGTTAAATCATGCATAACATCACTAACCGATCAACAACCACATTAGGATCACCTCCCGGATTATGAAATTACAAGAAGACATCTAGAATGTGATTGGAGGTGGGAGATAGATCGAAAAACGTATAATATCGCAATTGTTGTTCTGGAAATTTAGAATATTGAGAGTATAATCTATAATTAAATAATTAAAACTATTAATAAAAAGGACCGCAAAAAACAGCTTACAAATAAATGAACAGAAACATATAGTGTAACCTCCGCAAACAAGGATATAAAGTGATATTTCTGCACTTTTATGGTTAATTTTATGGTCCATTCTTGTTTTGTGCAATACTGAGACATCAAGTTAGACACTTTTTTGCACTTTCCTCTAACACAGTCCTGAAAATGTTGTCTCAATAATACAAAAAAAAAAAGTGAGATTTTCATTTTTGTCAATATTTCCCGCCCTAAATGTGATTTGATTTGTAATTTATGTATAAAATCAAGATTCTGTGAAGATTTTAAACTGGTTCGGGAGTTTTAACAATTTGGTAAAGACATATTAACAAACTAAATAAATACTTTCACTGTCATTGTCATTTCTAACCATTCAAACTGGGATTTTGATTTGATAAATCTTGCATCATGTCGCTTGAACTATCAAATATTATATCAGACCTATGTAACTTTTCTGATGGACGTTCTGCCAATGAGATCATTTGTTTTGGAGTATTCTAATCTAAAGTTAAAAGCATTAAACCCATATATCGCCATGGAGACAAGCAAGTGATGCAACAGGGCCATGCATTTTTATTTTTTAGCAATAAAGAAACCTATAATTAAATAACTACAAGAAGTTTAATGAATTAACTAACCCAAATACTAGGCTTATTTCTGCATCTACAAGAACAATTTGAAGATCTATTTGTCCGTTCCTTGCTAACATTCCTTCTTGTCACTGATGTCACAATAAGGAGACAGTTTGTACATTTCTGTCTGCGGGGACATTTCATAACAGATAAAATATATCAAGAGTATTTATACTTACAGCTGCATAACAAGATATAGATGTGATGTACTTTCAAAGATGTCTTCCAGCGAAACAATGTTTGGATGCTGGATTCTAGGTATAAAAATACAAAAATACATAATTAGAATGAAAAAGGCAAACAAGACAGTGGTAATAATCGAGTATATTATATTGACTCTGATAAAGTTAATGAAAGCAATGAAAGAAGAAAGAAATGAGGCAAAGAAATGCAGGAGATTTGATGATTGCTACGGCAACAAGAAAAGGGCCCATTTTGGAACATGGAGGGAGACATATTGAAAAATATTTGTCGTTTTGGAGCATCATTTTTACATTGAGCATTACATCTATACCTAAGAAGCTATCATTAAGAAGTAAAAATAAAAAAATAAAATAAAAAAAGCAAAATAATCTTCCTAACGGTGTAAAGTGATGTTTAGACATGTTTTTGTCTGAGTTAGGTACTACAACAAAGACATTTGAGGCATGTTTTAGAACCTTTTGAAATGATTCCCTAAATACTGTCTGATTATTGTCATCGAGGTACAAAAGAAAAAAAGATTATATATTCGTTTTTGTCATTATCGCTCCTTATTTGGACAAAAGATTGCATCCTGATTTATGGTAACAGTTTTTATTTAGAGCTCTCCTTTCATTGCGTTTAATTGGGCTCAAACCTCATTTTCTGTCCTAAATCGTTAAATCAAAAACGCTCACTCCATTTAAGATGACAATGAGTGACCCACATTTGTGCTGAAGTCACTGCTCTAGATTTGCTTTTATGATGCAGAGCCACAGTTGAGCATCTCCCTTTGGCTCTCGGCTCTGGTGTGAACATATGAGTCTTCTGTCACTGTAACACGCCACAGACGAGCAGCTAACGTGCTATCGGCCTCTTTGACATCTTCACTGGGATTTGATGGTGTTCTTCTTTTCCTTTCTCAAGAAAATTTTAGTTAATATTTCACGTAGGAACTTATAAAAATGAAATATATGAGGCTGTGTAATATATACATGGGTTGTTAAAAGATCAATACACAGACATTAATAAATACTAAAATAAGCATCAAAACTAGATAAATTACTGAAGATCTAATAAAGACAGCAAATAGTAATGGACATTTTAAATACAGCAGATTATAGCAGCTTCCATACATAAACTGGACATTTCCTGAATAATTTTAGAAGGATATTGAGCTACATCAGAATGAAGATAACGCGGTGATATTAAACAAATAGAAACTACTATTATTTTGTTTTGGAAAACAAATTGTGTATTGTAACATTGTGGTACTGAAATCTCTGTTGAGTATCGACATTTATTTCACTAATTTAATCGACAAATTTCCAATGCAGATACAGCCCATGTAGCTGTTGTTGATAGATGTGCATTTTAAAGTTATCAAGCATAGCATTCGTTTTTTTTTAATGGTTTCAGATCTGAAATACCACAAATGAACCACATAACTACATAAGATCTGGAATACCACAAATGAACCACATAACTACATAAGATCTGGAATACCACAAATGAACCACATAACTACATAAGATCTGGAATACCACAAATGAACAAGGATATTTGAGTCATTTAAATGTTCAAACGGATAACGTGCAAAAAGCTAAAGCTAAAATACTGGGCTGCAGAATGGGAAAAATTGTTACAGCTTAGTTTGCTCTGATTAACATGAAATGGAAAAAAACACTACTTTGTCTGCACCTGCATACCATCTGATTTGAATAAACACCTCAAAGATTATTTTTTTCTAAATTAGCTCTGAGACGGCATCTGTGAATGCACCTGTCTGCGCTGCTTTGAATTGTGAGCTCGAAGAACATGTAAAAATCACAAAACTCGAGGCACACTTCTCCACGTTCAGTGCCCCGCCCCCGTCCTCCCATCTCCATCCCAGCAGCTCTCTGTTAGTGTTCCTCTAGTTCACTGCTGTGGGCAACTCCAGCTCCATCTCCAGCAATTTAAAACTAACAGCACAATCTAAGACTGCGCTCCTGCATCTCCCATGTCTCCAGCCGGGCTTCTTTGTCCTTACTTCACTTCTACTCAACTCCACACAAGGGATGTCCTGAGTGTTTGGTTACTCATGATTATTCAGGTCAAAATATGATAATAAAAAGTAAGTAAAATTAGGTCCTTTCAATTCACTTAACTTTATTTTGTCATTCAGAAAGTAGGAATAGTAACATGTAAGAAAATTAAACATTTCACTCTTGTTTGGTTATGAGATCAGTAATTTTGAATAACTGTTAAATGGTGATGTTTTTTTCTCATAATCGTAACACAAAAAGTTGATACTGTGGCTTCCCTACAGCAAAAACCAAAAGCACAATCTAATCTAAGCAACTTCTAAACTAAACTCAGACTTTTCTCCTCTCGCCTCTCCTTGCATCTCTCTTTCTTTTGGATTCCACAAAGCAATTTTAAAACCAAAACCAAAATATTATCACAGTCATAAACCCTAAACTGAACTCATCCGTCCAGACCTAACCCACCTCCTGTTGTCATGACAGCCTTATATAGATGATAGCACAATGCAAAGTACCTCCCTATAGTGTTTCTGGAAGTGTTTGTAAACAGAACGCCTGAATTCTAAAAGGCTGGAACAGTTCAACACATGAACATAAATGAAAAACCAGGGCTGTTTTGGCTCGACAACATGTGAGAAGTTTTTTTTTTTTTTAATTTACTGACAAAAGATTAGCGGTAAAATTAGCATAAAAGCGAATGACCGTTTAGTAAACATTTCTTAAATCTAACTTTTTGCTGTGTTGATTATCTGGGTATCGGGTTTTTTGTGTGGCAACCCTTCCTTCTCTCCCTCCACCTCCTTGTGGCTCACTGTCCCTCCTTCTCCCTCTCGACTTACCCCCACTCTCCCTTCCTCCCTTCCTCCCTTCCTTCCTTCCTTCCTTCCTTCCTTCCTTCCTTCCTTCCTTCCTTCCTTCCTTCCTTCCTTCCTTCCTTCCTTCCTTCTTCCCCTCTCTCCTTCCATAGCTCCCTTCTCGATCCTTGCTCCATCTTTGCATCTTTCCTCTCTCTCCCCCTCTTCATTCCTCTTGTTGCCCCCTTTCCTTCTCTCACTACTTCTTTCCCTCCCTCCTGCTGCCTTCCCCCATCTCCATCCCCCCTTCTCTTTTCCTCGCTCCATCTCTTCTTTCTCCACTCAAGCATCTTTTCTCTCTCCAGTCCACTCCTTTCTTGCCCCCTTTCCCTCATTCCCTCTACTTCATCCCTCCCTTCTCTCTCCCTCCATCCCTCCCTTCCTCTCTTCTTGCCCCCTCCTTCCCTTCTCTCCTTCTCCACTGGAGCATGTTTCCTCTCCCCAGTTTCTCCCCCTTCATTCCTCCCTTCTTGCCCCCTTTCTTCCTTTATTACTACCCCCCCTCCCTCCATCCATCCCTTCCATCTCTCCTTCTTCATCCCTCCCTTTTTGCTCCCTTTTCCACTCTCCCTCTTCCGCCATCCCTCCCTTCCCACACTCCCTTCATTCTTTCCCTCCCTCTCTCCCTTCCTTCTTGCCCTCTCCCTCCCTCTCCCCCTTCCTTCTCTCTTTCTCCACGTGAGCATCTTTCCTCTCTCCAGTCTCTCCCTCTTCATCCCTCCCTTCTTGCCCCCTTTCTCCCTCTCCCTCTCCCTCCCTCCCTCCCTCCATCCCTCCCTTCTCTCCCTCTCCACTCGAGCATCTTTCCTCTCTCCAGTTCACTGCTGCGGGGAACTCCACTTCTCCTTCGCCAGCTTCTGTGTGCTGTTGCCGTGGCGACAGGGCCACTAAAAATAGGTCCATCTTCCTTTACTCCTGACATTTCCGGTGCACAATCCCACTGTTTCAACTGACACCGTGCATTTAGTCACCCCTTCCAACTGACCCCCGCTCATAGTCTGCATGGGTGCATTGTAGTAGTCCAGCGCACTGTAAAAATGTAACACCCAGCCTCGCTTCAATGACTTGAACTCAGAGTATTCATCTGGATTTGAGAAGTTTTGACTCTAGGTTAGATGTAATGCTTATGTGACTTGTCATCACAGTGTTCAGAATTACAGAATGGAGGCATTAAATTAAAGTGTCGTTCTAATTTTTCAGTGATTAACACACTAGATCTTAACAGTAAGTAAGTATTTCTAACAAAAGTCAGGTTATAATTTCAAATTTTCTGTAGAAATGTTGATTAGTTTGGTTGTTTTTTTACAGGATGGACAAATTAAGTTTTCTAGCCTTTCTTCCCAAAAATAATAGTTTTAGATGAATGATGTTATAAAACTTTAGACACAATGAGAACATACTGTGGGGTCAACATTTCTGTACATATTTGTCCAGTAAAACCTAAAAATCAGGATTTTAGCTTCACCAGCTGTGTGCAGCGCATGTAGCAATGTCCTATTAAAGGCAAAATAGAAAATACTTGTGCCATTCAACTTGTTTTCTCAATTAATTTGGCTTGAAATAAGACGTTAAGTATTGTAACAAGTCAGGAACATTAAGTCAAGTAAGTCTGGCCAAAATATATGAAATTAAGATTGTGAATTCAAGTAATTTTATCTTATCCAGATATTCAAAACAATACAATAAATAATATAAATAAAAATAGGTCAACTGTTTTTTGCTCTTTGCTGTCGTTCCTTTGTAATCAGTGTATGTATGTATGTTTTATTGAAATGAATCATCCAGGCGTTCATTGTTTGCAGTGACATAAAGTGCGTGTGGCTAATAGGTTTTGACTGACAGCTCAAGTGTGGACCTTGGACAAGTCTTACCTGTGCAGCACCGCAATCTCATTCTCAATGTTGTTCTCTTTGCCTTCTAAAGCCTTCTTAGGGATGCATTTAATGGCTACGAGTCTTTGGGTTCGCTTCTCCTCGGCTAGCACCACTTCAGAGAAAGCACCCCTGAAACGAGAAAGGAAAAACAAGAAGGAAGTGTGACGACTGGGGTTGTCAAAAGTACACATGTGCAGATTAGGAATGATCTGATATGAATTTCTTTCAGCCGATGATATCTGATCTAAAATTATATGAAAATATTGAAACTAAGAGCACAAATGTATGTTAAGTTATAGTAAATGTGGATTTATATGGGTTATAAAACAATTTGTGGCGTGATTGTAATAATAAAGCCTTATTTTTTGCGTTATTGTCCTCCTATTTCTATTTTTACTCATTAGTTTTTTCCAAAACTCAAAGCTGATGCCCTGAGGATGAACAGGGAGTGACACATGGGCACACACACAGACTGGGTAGTGCAGAAATAAACATTGGTGGCTAAAACCAGACACTCATTTGAACAAGATCAATACTGCGAGTCAATTTACATGACAAAATTGGGGAAAAATGTTACCTTTCCCAAATAGTTTTAGGATGGTCTCTATATCTGAACTAGCACCACATGGTAATATATAAGAAACTAATATTATATTGTGTTGAAAATGTAATTCTATTGTCATGTTTTTCATTTTCATCGTGGAATCCAAATCGACAACCTTTTCCCTTGACTATTACTGGTGACGCAAAGGCACATTAGTTAGTTTGTGAATTTAAAAAACTGATGATAAAACTGATTAAAAGGAATAAGTATACAGAATTCACCCAAATAGTGATGGGAGAGGATCTGGTAAGCAATCAACAATAATCAACAGTCAACAATAATCAATCATGGATTTTTTTGTGAAGGTAAATGATCAATACTTGATACCAATTTCCATACCACAAGGATTTTTAATATTGATTGGTGTCAAATGAGTTAGTGTTAAATGAGTCTAGTTTCTATTGGAGACTGGGAAATGTTTTTTTTTTTTTTTTTTTCAAATTCCAGAGAAAAAGATTTCCAATAAGATCTGCCGATGTTTTTGGTCAAAACTTGTACGGTGGATTGTTCTTGTTTTAGGGTTTTTTGTGGCAAAAATATATAATTTCAATACTAAAAACTTATCCACAACCTCTGTTTTACCACACACTGATTCAGAGAGCAGAGTGGTCAAATGTTTTGTTTGAACTCCTGGCATCAAAATGTTCAAATGCTGCTTTTTATGTATTCTTTAGGCAGCTGGTTGGTCCACATAAAATATCAGTCTCAGCTGGAGAATTATGGCAATTTGTCATATGCTATTGGCCAACCAATATAAGATAAGAAGATATAAAATATGACACCTTTTAATAGTCCTACAGTGGGGAAATTCCAGTGTAGCCACTAGGGCTGTCACAAATGATTATTTTAGTAGTCAACTCATCAAACGATTATTTCTCTTGTATATTTAGACTGTTTAAATACCTTATCAGCCAAATAAAAGTAGAAATATGGTGCCTGAAGGCTTCTAGATATAGAATATTTATGAATAAAATGTATTAATGATGAAAATCAGCAATAATCTATTATTTTTTGACGATTTGATGCAATAATGTCACCATCTTTGTTAGAAAAGGTCTTGTGACATGTGTTTTAGAGTTTGTATAGTCCAGTTATTACTTACGATTATCGATTTTTACAGTTGATTAATTTTTATAGTTGACAAGTCACAATTGGTTGATAAATCATGGCAGCTCAGTTGCAAAAAATCAAGAACAGCAGGAGTATCAGAAAAAACCTACTTTAAAGACAAACTTAAATCTTACAATCTGTGCTGATAGAACTGAAAATAAAGATAAGAAGACACAAACTCTCAGTAAGTGGCTATGACCATCTGATTAGTATCTTTGAACTGACTCAACAGCACTGCGCAGTACTCCGATGATAGAAATCTTCTCACAGAAACTAAACCAATATTTGAATGACTGAGCCTCATTCAAAAGTAAATGCGGCCTTCTCTGACACGCGCCCAACCACAGCCCACTCAACAACATCTCGGCATCCACCCGTGCAGTGAGCTCTCTGTGGTTTGGCTGTGTGTGAGCGCCTGTGCATCCGCCTGTAAGCACCGCTCAGATGAATAATTAAAAACGGCGACTTCGGGGGAACGGGATTTTTTTAGGGGGGGTTTACTGAGAAAAGCAACAGTCACACCACATAGATAGGCAAGTGTGAGCAGCAGAGCAGTCTATTTTTGATGGCCTCAATAATGGATAGAATAAATGCAGTGTGGCGGTTTGGAGTGGGAGTCTGCATTATGGATTATGGTCTGGTGGTGATGAGAGGAGAGAGAATAGCAGCATGTTTACACAGTGGCCGCACAGGAGCGTGGGAGGAGACACAGGAGGAGGCCTCGACACAGATCTGTCTATGTGGGACTGAAACAGCCATGTCATGCGAGAGCCAACTTCGCGAAACATGCAAAAGGGAACAGTCTTCCAGCGTTACATCAATTTACTTAAAAGAAACCACTGAAGCAAAAGAGAATGAACTGGTGATTACGGCTGTAGTCGACCAAAGAACTTCTTGGCCGACTAAAGACATTCCTTGTACATGAATTAATCGACTAAAAAGCGGTGAATAAGTATATCTAGAATTGACAAAATGACAAATATTTATAAAGAAAACAACTAGTAAACAGTGCATTTGTCAGTTAATGAAGATATTAAACTCACAATTCACTCTCAAATCTCAAACTAACCCACTCCAAATGTTCTCCTTTCATGCTGTGATCCATTTAAAATACTTTTAATCTCAGGAAAATAATTACATGACAAATAATTGGACAACTACGACTTCATTGACAGAATGTGGTAGAAATTATTCTGTGTTGTATCTATTGGTCCCTAGATTCACTGTAACAAATGTTTACCTTTGATGTTCTACTTAAAAGTCACACTATTCTTTGTCTTGTGAATAAGGTTAGCTGTCTTTTGTGTTCTTCATTTACATGTTTGTTGTTTGACTTCGCATGTCTACTGTTGGACCATCCTTATTTGTACTCAAGTGCTAATGTAAAAGGTGTTTTACAGGCCAAATGGTCCACCAGAATGACCGAAACGCACACAATTTGGTAGTAGTCTCTGAGCTACAGTCTTGAGCTCAGAGACAGTATTTAAGTGTTGGGATCTTTTTGTTCTCTCCAAAAACTCTGTCTGTTGTCAGTGGGACATCGACAAAGACAGTCTTCTTGTATGTTTTGGTATTCTATTAACACAGAATAGTCGACCAAATGGAGGTAAACAGGGGTAAACGTTCAATCAAGTTCAGCCAGTACAAAGTCACATTACAATTTTGGAAGCCATCGTAAATGTCTTAATGTCTTGACAAGTTGACCTATATTCTATTCTCTCACTCTTTAGTTGCTTTCTAGTACACTGGAAAGACCTACATCTCCCACTTGTAAAAGTGGTAGTGGATTAAAGGGGAAACTTTTCTGGTGGAGGATCGAACACATTTTTCACCTAAAGGAGATGTTATTGCTTTGCCTGGAATGTTACACAGTGTGGGATGAAACCAGTCCCTAAGGAGAAAAGCAGGAGACAGCACAAGGCCAAGCTTTTCTTTGGCAATAAAAATGTACTGTTGAATTAATGCTAGATCCGTAGATTCAATGTCATACATTGCAGACAAAGCAATGACAATTCATTTCACGACTGAAACAAATTCATCTACCTTTGTTTAAATGAACCCAAACCCCAATTTCTTGATATGACACGTTAAGGTTCTACAATTGGATTATGACATAATTTCAGGGAGATTCACTATTTTTGGAAGAAATAGCCACATTTATGATCCACAATTGTTGTACCTTATTATTAGTATAAGTTAAAGATTGACTCAAATCAAATCAAATTTTATTTATAAAGCGCTTTTCATACATAACGTAACGTAACACAAAGTGCTTTAAAGTGCATTAAAAACATTGCCACTTGCCCACATTCCACTGAAGCCCCCCTCACCGCCGACCCACACCACCAAACAACCCATACACACAAAGTCACACACACAAAGACAAGCGTGCGCGTGCTCTCTCTCTCTCACACACACACACACACACACACACACACACACACACACACACACACACACACACACACACACACACACACACACACACACACACACATGCACACTCACTCTAACAAACAGAAGGCTGAGTACATATACACCAGTTGAGGAAGCACCATCGGAGGAGCCGTCTGCACCAGGAGCAGAGTCGCCCACGGCGACAAGACACAGACTCAGAGCCCAGAGGAGACGAGGCTCACACCAAACCTCCACCAGGGGCCCATGAGCCAGGGCCCAACAGACACAGCCGACCACCGCTCCCAGTACAGAGGGCCCCTCAGAGGAAACACTGGGCATCCAAAAAAATGAATAAAAGATATTAGACAAATAAATATGGAGAAATAAATAGGTATAGAAAGAGTAAAACTAAATAAATATATATACAATAGTTAACCTAAAATAGGTAAACACAATAAATAAATAGATAGAATAAATAAATTATGTTAAGATTAAACTAATTAAATTATAAATATTAATCAAAAGCTCAGCTAAAAAGGTGGGTCTAGAGCCTTCTCTTACAAACCTGAACATTTTGACTGACTCAACAAACTTGAGGCTTAAAGTGCTTTCAATAAGCGCTGCATGATTTATCCTAATTGAATCCAAAACGCAATTTGAGTGGTCGCAACTAGGACATCACAAAGACTGCGATAAACTTTATTTCATCTGTAAACAACCACATGCAGTATCTTGTTTTATCATATATAAAACCTGCTAGACCCCTACAAACATGTTCTGAAATTCATAGGATTATTGGATTAGTTAAGCAGTTCAGATTCCACTCTTCTCTCAAATGTTAATTCTCCTTGATGTGTTTAAAGTCCTACCATTCAAACATTAACCACAAATCGAAGTGTGCAATGCTTGTCTTAACAATTGCAATTAGATTTTTTTCCCAAATCGTTCAGCCCTGCTTTCAACTGACAACTATCACATCTTAGAAAAAAAAAAAAAGCCAAACCTTACATTCTGTTCGTTTGTGTAAGCAGAGATAACAATTAACTTTGTTTCAGTTTTTGTTTCACGTGGATACGACCAATAATTACAGATACATTCACCTGCAACATGACAATTTCTATATAATTCTGACTTGTCCTCCAGCTCATTTTCAAGGGTGGTGATGTTCGCTTGAACACTACCTATTTGTAGGATTTATTCACCATTTTTAACCTACAATGAGCATTAAACTCAAACACGATTAAAGGCTACAAAAGGCAGAAGTGCATCTAATTACAAATCCCTGTTGCAAGAGTGGAATAATGCGATTTCATGCTAAACAAACATGGACAGAATAAAGGCGTACAGTAGTTGTGAGCGATAATTCCCATCTTCTTCTCCTGTTTCATTTTTAACTGGAGCTTAAAATATTCCACCAAGAAAATCATATCAGGGCCCCATTGTCATCGACCCGTAAAAGCATTTTAATATGCTTAAGTCTGCGGCATTTACAGCCACTTCAGAAGGGTCAGGTCGAGTTAAACTGAGCGGGATTGGCCTGTACTGATTCATTTAGTCCTTGGCTCAATGAAGCAGCAGCCGCACGTGCCAACAAACAGCGACTGGTACAGGCTACAGCAGGCTAGTTAGAACATATTACATCACATTACATAATATTTCAGGCCAGTCATTTCATTCAGTGTGACAGCTGAGCACTTCGTAGCACGCATTTCAGTCAAAAAGCAAGGGAGGATAGGATATTTTCACTTAATTTAGATAAAGTGTTTAATAAATGACAAAGGTCTTTAAATAAACATGTTGTCACTGGGCGGCAGTGGCTCAGTGGTTAGAGCATGAAGGTCGGTGCTTTTAAATCCCGCTGACGCCAGTGCGCAGTGTTGTTGTGCCCTTGGACAAGACACTTCACCCACCTACAGTGTGAGGGAAAGTGGTGTGAGCGAGGCTGTGTAGTGGTCGTTGAACTCGCTGGCACAGATTCTGTTCTACTTCTCTTTCTTCTCCAGAGGCAGCTTTCCAATGATCACTTGACAATGACATTTCAATTTCGTATGTTGATAAAAAATAAATAAACAGTGAACCCCAGAGCAGATGTGTCAACAGACGTGATAAGTAAGGAGCACTTATAGAGAGACACTTCTAAAGCAAAATAAAAGTACTGCTTCAAAAGCAGCCTTACAATTGTTATCTTAGATAACTCTTTGGGTATTTAGTATTAAACTACTACACACGTAAATCATTATTTTACATTCAGTTCATTGTAAACAGCCACGTTGACTTAATAATAGAACCATTGACTTCCTGTTCAAAACTGCAGAGCTGAGAAGCCTCGCCTCTTTGTGGCTTTTCATCGTAGCAACCAGTGGCTTCTCTATTGCATGTTTTTATTGTTGAAAAATTGCTACGTTTATTTTAAACCACCACATGAGACCCAGACTTTAAATTGTTTGAATAATCACATTTAAATACAAAACAGTGGGTGGAGACAGGAGGTAGGTGAAAATTGCAGGTTTACTCAAACATGCATTACTCTATACTATACTATAATGTAAATGGTGTAACATTTTCTGTGGCACCAACTCAAGCTCAAACTCAATCAATCAAAATACAAGTGTCAAGGTCATGTAGACAAACCACCATGAAACAAACCAACAGACCCACGTCTTCTGACCTATGCACAAGCTTCCAATACTCTCTGTTTCTGTGCATGGACTCACCGCAAAAGCCATTTATAGAAGCAGCTCAATACGAACACTTCCCACAAATCTCTGCGATTCTCACAACAAAGATATCTGGCCTGGATCAGGGCCACTCTGAAGATTCTGTTACATGTTGTGAGATCTGATCCTCACTCACACAGCGTCACTATAAGTGCAGCCGAGTCTTGTTTAAATATACAGAATTCAAGCCACACCGAGTTCAATGTATGATGTTATTAATAGTGTGTTTCCTAATCAGGGGTACGGGGAACTCAAGGGGTACATGAGCAATTACCAGGGGGTATTAGAATGGTTTCAGGTTTTAAAAGAAGATGAAATGTACTTTTATGTGGATAAAAAGTGTTAGTTGTACATTTAGCATATTTTTGGAGTATCTTGAATGGTTCACGGTTCAGCCTTTTCACAATAAAGCCCTCACTACAGGTGGTAAACACAGGAAGTACCACACAGGAAGTACCACACAGGAAGAGTGTATTGTTTATCTGGGAACCTGACATCACAGACGCGTTGAAACTTCTCTCCCGTGTCCCGCCCGTGTCTCTCTCTGCTGTGTCCCGCCCGTGTGTGTCTCTCCTGTGTCTTGCCCGTGTCTCTCTCTGCTGTGTCTCGCCCGTGTGTTTCTCTCCCGTGTCTCGCCCGTGTGTTTCTCTCCCGTGTCCCGCCCGTGTCTCTCTCTCCCGTGTCCCGCCCGTGTCTCTCTCTCCCGTGTCCCGCCCGTGTCTCTCTCCCGCGTCACACACGCGCTCAGTCAGCACGAGCCCCTTTTCGCCCCCTCCGTCACACAATATCAAATTTGTCACAATTATTTTGAGAATAAACATCACGATATAACAATTGTTCTTGATTATTGAAACCAAACTTTCTGAATGCAAAAGTAAAGTTATTACACATCTGAACACAGATTTAATTGAAATAGGGCTGTACAATTAGTCGAAATCGCAATTTGAATTGATGCAAATAGTGAACTGCAAAGACTGCAATTTTTGAAGTGCAATCATTTCCTCCACAAACAACAAAATATCCTGTTTCATTCTGCATAAAAATGGCAAACATGTAGTTTAGATTTGACAAAACATATTCTAAAATAAGTGACAAAAATGCAACTAAAAATGACAAAAGCATGACAAAAAATGTCAAAAGTGGGACTGAAAGTGAAAAAAAAAGAAAAGAAAACCAACAAAAAAGTTCCAAAACACGTGATTCTTTGTTTGGGTCTGTCAATTCTCCTGGTTGTGTTTAAAATGTGAACAAAATGAAAACATAAGTTGTAAATCTAATTGCAATACAGGTCGGAAAAATTTTATATTTTCCCGAATCATGCATCTCTAAATTGAAATTACTTATTTTTGTTTCTAAAATAGTCACAATTATTATTGTTTAGTTCTTTCACATTGTTACAACTGTTTCATAAATACCATGTAATGAATTCCCCTGCGTTGTTTCACCTGATATTTGTGAGTGACAAGCAGACGGGGGTGAATGGGTGAGGGGGGGAGGCGTGGGGGAGCGCTGAGGGAGGCACAGAGCACACTTTCGACTGTTGCTGCGAGACACTGAGATTGTAATTAACCAAGCAGTCGCCGCATGTCCTCGGAGACAGAGCAGGGGGCGGCTCTCCGGGGTTTGGAGCAGTAAAGAGGAAACTGCTTCTGATTCAGGTGAGATGCACTTGAGCCCGAGGACATGAGTGTTTGAATGCTAAAAGTGGACACGTGATCAACTAGTGCAGCGCTTCCCAACCAGGGGTACGTGAGCAATTACCAGGGGGTGCTTAGAATGGTCTCAGGATTGAAAAGAATATGAAATGTACTTTGATCGTTATTAGTTATAAATTTAGCATATTAGTGGAGCATCTTGGACCATAAATGTAATTAAAACAGAAATATAATAGTAATAGTTGACAATATGTGACTAGTAAACCCATTTATTTGCCTCAAACAAGTCAGGGGGTACTCTGAGTGTAAGACAAAGCTTAGGGGATACTCGAGACAAAAGGTAAGGCATCGCTGAAATAGTGAATCATTATTTAGCAAATAACGCAGTGGACTGTTGTTTCCAAATAATACCCTTCAACAAAACAGACAAGCGCACACACATTTCAGACACAAACACTAGACTACTTGCCAAACTTTAACTTATTTTAACCCATCAAAACTTCAAACTATGTTGTTTATGTAATAATAAAGGATTTATGTCATGGGGAGATGATTTTTATCCCCAAAGAAGAGTCAGATCCTCATGAATTCAGTGTGTAGACCAATTTTTGTCCCCACAATGTGACAAATACCGACCCACACACATACAATCACACAAACATACACTGAAGCTATTGAACTGTCATTGACTGAGGTCAAAGGTCGATTTAAACAGGAATGCTTTGAGATGTGATTTGAGCGGACCAATGATTTCAGATCAGTGTAAATCACTGCCAGAAACTCATGAATCAATCTGTTAGTGATAGTGTTAGTGTTAGTGAAAGTGAAATGAATAGATTGTGTGAGTCACTTTTGAAAGTCAGAACAAATGCATCTGTCGTCTCCATTTGAGAAAAACAAGTGAGACTGCACAATATATCGCAATTTAACGGTGCACTATGTAACTTTTCTGATGGAGGGTCTGAAAACCTGCTTGTCTCCATGGAGATTTTAATGCCTTTTTCGTCTTATAAGATTAATGGATGTCACACTAAAAGACATGGTTAATTAAAAGTCATACGATAGCTGTAGTCACACGTAGCTACAACCAGTTTATCTGAGTGAACACCAGGCTCTAGTGTGATTATCATCCTGTTGGTGGAGGTGTGTGTATGTTTGTTAAAAGTTACTAAATAAAAAGAGAAAATATAAAGACAAGTGGGAAGATAAGGTCCTGTTTGCGGTGGAGCTCCTCTGCTGCACTTTGTGCACTCGTGTTTGCATTTTTGACAGAGATTGATCGTACAATCAGCGACAGGGGGCTCACTCACTCCTCACAAAAAATCAAATAGGTTTATATCAATCACAGCTCTATAAATAAAAACAATCAGGTAGTACTTACTTTGGATTGATTTTTTTCTTTATATTTTCACATTTCACTAAAAGTCAGCATTAAGTTTGACAAATGGTTAGCTTAACTGCTGAGTCCATAGAGATGGAGAAGTTCAATCTCCATGGAGATGAGCAGGTGGAGGGCGGTCTACCAGAAAAAATACACAGTACACCTTTAAATCTGAGAAATAAGCAAATCACAAAGGCTGTTATAATTAAGGTTATAAATGTCCACTGCCAACAACAACATACACCATCATTCTAGAGAAAGGGGAAAAAAAAGCAAAACTTCTCAACACTTAAGTTTAGACCTCTGTGTTCTGAAATGTATATGACCGTTGTATGTTATTGGGTGTTTAAAATGTACAACTACAAATGCAATCCGTACTATTCTTACTGTAATACATACTACACAATTGCATTACATTTGCAGCAATGAAAGCAGGATTATCTTAGTAATGCTGATTGCCCTAAATACTTATGATAAATACTATTCAAATGTATTTATAATGGGCGCAGAGAAACCCCTGTGCAGTCCTGTGGTTATGCTGCTCTGAACCACACCATCAATCAGGAGAACAGGGGCCTAAAGCATCCATCATCGCATTGATTTTTACCAGCGCAGCAAATACAGAGGCATACACACAGCGCTGAAAGCTTTCTCCTTTTAGATTTATCCACTTTATGACTCTGCATCAAATATATACAAATCTGGAAACAGCTGCAGGACTGAATAATGTTTTAAGATCACAAGAATTAAGTACTTTTTCATCTTTGTTGCATTAAAGACCAAAGAACAAAAGCTCGTGGACACAATAAGTCAAGTTCAGGACGGTTTGTTCTGAAAAGTGAAGGTAGAACTGTGAGGATTAACGGGATCTGAATATAATACTATAACATAAATCAATTAAGTTGTCTCAGTGAATTCCTGGATAAAGCAGCTGGGTAATCTCCTCTCTGAGCATAAGGAGCTTTCAGTCAACACATTAGATCTGCCCTCTGTCCCGTCCGGCGTTGATGAAGGAATGCTTTAAATCCAGGCCGCGCCATCACTTTTGGTTGTTTTTCCTGGCAACGCACTTCGGAAATCAATTCCGAACATCACAAGTAAAATTACGATAAGTCGACACAACAGAACATCTATATTTAGGCAGGGATCCCTTTTAAGGTTTATTTCAGTGTTGACTTTTGTTTAAAAGTCCTGAATTTATTTGTTTTTCAGACACTGCCAGTCACATCTTTACTTTAGTGATTTAAAAAAAAAAAAAAAATAGAGGCATTTATTTTTTTCTTTTCTAATGGTCGAAACTAAACTACTACAGAATATATTATTTGAAACTATCCACAAAACAACAGTAGTCATAAATGCAGATGATTGGAAGTAGCCAATCATACAATCAAACTAAAACATACATGCACCAAGTGTCTTGTCAGTTTAAACCTTCTCTATTATGGAATAACATTTTTTTTATGCTGCAATGATAATTTAACACACTCTTTTTGTAGATAATGTCATTTTTTCTAACCTTAACCCTCTCATTTCCAAACCTTTCAGCATAAATTTAAACTGACCTATTTAAATCAGTTCTTTTAATTTCTAGATCTTCTGTAAATTATTCCACGCTGAGGGAGCAGAATATTGAAATGCCACTTTACCATGGATATGGATCTTGATATGGAACAAGTTTCAACTTTGTTCTATCATGTAATCATTTCAGGATTCATACGTGCTCAAATGAATATCTAGTTTCCGTACACATTCTAATATCATTAAGGGTGTCACAATATACATTTTTTCTGTTACAATTATTGTGAGAAGAAACATCACAATTTTACAATTATTCACTCCAACCAAACAACAGTGAAATCCCTCACTGACTTTGTTTTACAAGTCTAGCTTCAAGAAATCAAACTTTCTGAATAAAAAAGTAAATGACTGTCACATAAATGGCCTCTTTGGAGAATACTTGCCTTCCCCAGTTATTATTGTTTTTTCTTACATATTATATTGTGGCCTGACCCTTCACAATTATCAATTCAAATCAAATCAATTTATTTTTATAATGCCCAAAATCACAACAACAGTTGCCTCGATGGGCCACAGGTAAAAGCAGTTCAGATAACTGTCCCAGAATGCCCCTGTCCTTTGACCCTCCTTCGCGGCGAGGAAAAACTACAAAAAACCCCATGGGAAAAAGTTGAAACCTCGGGGAGAACCACAGTGAAGGAGAGATCCTACTCCCACGGACGGACAGGCTGCAGATGAACTAGGACTGACGCATCCACTTGGACTGTGGAGCCAGAACCACTCAAGAGGGAGGTGGCTTTAAAGAGTTCCTCCAGGCGGACGAGGAGCAGTCCACCAGTGTAGAGAGATCCTCCAGCAGGAGATGAGGAACAGTTAATCTAAGTAGATGGAGTTCGTCCAGGCAGACGAGGTGTGGCTAATTAACCGAATCATTCTGACACCCTCATATCGATTACTAAATAGTAAGTATTTTCCGAAAACCCAAGCTTGAAAGCGGGTTCTTGTTGTACTCGCTGGCCCTTCAGTGTCAGTTCAGTTGAGTGCATAAATTTACATGGGATTCACAGAGGGCTGGCTGAGTCTTCCTCCCACGGGCCTTGGCAGTCAGACAGTCTCATCATCTATAGCCTTTTTTTTTTTTTTAGAAGGGGACGATGCACTGTCATTAATATACTGTATGAACCTGCGCTCTCTCCCTCCCCCTCTCTGTCTCTCTCTCTCCCTCTCGGGGGAAGCAGGTGTGGCTCGGAGAGGACAGAAACAAGCAGCCTCCGTATGGCGCTCTCGTGTCAGCCCAGGTGGACATGTGCTGGGTCACTTGTACTCGCTTTGGAGGAGGGTGAACCTGGGACCATCTGGACTCATCCCCCCGAGAGGCGACTATTACAACTCAAGGTCTCAGAGCATCACTCATTAGGAAAAAACACTGCTGCTGCGTTTTGAACAGTTTGATCGTGCAAACATCGACTGATCAATCGATTTGACCATTATCTGAGGGTGGAGGGTCATCTTTAAGCACAGGCAAGACAATTCAAATCATTTCCCTTTCACATCTATAATGAGAATCAGAGGAAGAAAATGAATGAGAACACATTTGATCATTTAAAGATTAGGGTCAGGACAATAAACAATAGCACCGTTTATCGTGATAAAAAGGGAATACAAAAACCGTTCATAGTATATAATTGTGATAATGATAACCAAAAAAAAGCTTTCCATGATGTTCTCTTCTAGATAATTGTTTTTCCTCATAACAAAGAAAAAAGTCTATAAACATGGACCTTATTTATAATATTAATATCATACATTTTTTAACAGTTTTTAATTATTGTGTTAATAATAAGTTAATCGATTAATCGCAACAACGTATATTATAGGAATAATTGACAACTTATTAAGTCATCGAATAACTGTTGATACACAGATACAAAGAGTTGAGAGAATAGGTTTTGTGACTCAGACAGAGCTGGAATCACTCAAAATGTGTAAAATTTGTATTTTTGATTAAAACACCCTTTGTCTGTAAATATTCTCCACCAAGATGCACTCAAACAGCTTCACTTCAGCTTTATATGGGTAGAATTTAGTGAAAATCTCATAATAATGGACATTTCATGTTCTAAACCAGGGGTTCTTAACCTTTTTTACCTTGAGGCCCGACTTTTTCTGTCTAAAGTAACTCGAGGCCCAATCTCATATTAAATGTATTATATTTTAGTGATCGTGCGGCCCTCAAGGAGGTGCTCGCGGCCCTACTTTGGGCCCCGGCCCTATGGTTAAGAATCACTGTTCTAAACAACTAACAGACTAATCAAAGAATAATTGCTAGACTGATCGATTACATTTTCCATCATAATCCTGACACAAAATTTCAATATTGTTCCATGCACTGTGCACTTTTTTCTGCTTGTCTCCATGAAATATTATTGCTTTGCATTTAATGTTCCACAATATTGTCACTTTACACGGCAGTTGATGCCACCAGACCAAAAGACCATGGTATTTAATGGATCAAACACATCCCTTGCTTTGAGTTGTGGAAATTGAAGGTACAAACAAACAGTAATAGTATTAACAGTTCTTTGTATGTGACTTTAAATGAATTATTGCTTAGTCAAAATGTCAATTATGTCTGTTCTTCTTTATGAGTCAAACAATTTGCAATGTCAGCTTTCTGATTCTCTCCATGTGGAACAACCAGACAATTTTCCATTTCCCAGTGCAGTACAACCTAGCTTCTGTCCAGCCATCAGGAAATTGTTTCGTCAATACATCGCCTGACATAGTTTAAATTAATAGTACTGCTGGGAAAAGAAAGTATCTATAATATGCTATTACTTTCACTTATGGTCCAACCTCAAACTTGACAGAACAAAGGTTCTGGCTTGATTCCAACTGCTTCCTGGCTTTTACTTTAAACCAATAACTTTATGAGGCCTTTGTAATCATTTTTAAAGTTTCTAAAGCAGAATGGAAGAGACAGGGAAACAGTTCAGAGTGACAAGAAGAGATTTGAAAAGTTTCTTCGCCTAAAGTAAAACACATGAATCAGCATCTGCGCCGTGTAGTAGTGCTGAATCTCAAAACATTTCCTCCAGACGACGACTGGACAAGAGTAATACTGAAAAGTGTGTGTGTAAAGGCTGTGCGGGGAGTATCTTATGTCTGACCTCTTGTCTCTGTAAGTGGCCATCAATTCAAGTCAAGTATGTAATGGTTTCTTGTAACGTTGTAAAAGGAAAAGGCTTGATTGATACAGATTTTGATACCACAATAACAATAAAAAACACTCTTTTCAGGCTACAATTTTTGAAGTGCAATAATGTCCTCCACAAACAACAAAATATCCTGTTTTATTTTATTCTCTAGCTGTAGTTTAGATTTGTTAGAACATGTTCAAGCAAGCAACAAAAAAGTGACAAAAATGCATCCTAAAGCAACAAAAATGTGACTAAAAGTGACAAAAACTAGATTAAAAGCGACACAAATCCGCCTAAAAGCAACACAAACTTGACTGAAAGTGACAAAAACATGACTAAGAGCAAAAAAATGCAACTAACAGTGACAAAAGCGCAACCAAAAGTGACAAAAACATGACTAGAAGCAACACAAACACGATATGAAGTGACAAAAACATGACTAGAAGCAAAGAAATGCGACTATAGTGACAAAAACGCAACCAAAAGTGACAAAAACATGACTAAAAGAAACACAAACACGACAAAAAGTGACAAAAACATGGTTAAAAGTGACACAGATGCAATTAAAAGTGACAAAAACACGACTACAAGTGACAAAAACATGACTAAAAGCAACACAAATGCGACAAAAAGTGACAAAACAACAACAAACTCAACTAAAAACATGATTAAAAGTGACACAAATCTGACTAAAAGTGACAAAAACACTACTCCAAGTGACAAAAACACAACTACAAGTGACAAAAACATGAAAAGCTGACAAAAATTGTTCCAAAAGGACAAAAATACAGCTAAAGTAACAAAAGAATTGCATTATTAAACATAAATTGCAAATCTAATCATAATCGCAACTATGGTCAGAAAAATCTCAAGTAGATACTTTTCCTACTTTTAGCGCAGCTCTACTTTTTATGTTAGAAAAGTAATACTTCTTCAATGAAGTATCTGGCTTTGATACTCGTTTTAGCATCCATCAGCATCTGGGAATTGTTTTTGTGACAACTCTAGTTTCTTGGATGAGGGCTTTTAACAGTATACTGTAAACACCAACAGTGAGTCAACACGAGAGTTACGGCGTTAAATACAAAACAGGAATGGAGTTATGATGGATGCAGCAAAAGGGGAGGAAAAACTAAGCAAATGTATGTTTAAAACTATATTATCTGTTGCTATTTACACCTTTTAAGCACCTTTTATGCAGAGAACTGTGCTACTCTCCTCCCTCTGAACAGACACAGGCAAAACCAAGGACACAGATTAGGACATCAAGTTCTGTTTGCTTGAATTGTGATATAAAAGGAAACATAACTGTCAAACTTGAGTGTCAAATGCTCAGTGCAATACTTAATTCATTCCTTCTGTGTCCTGCGTTTGTGGTGAAGAAGCCAAAAGTACCTCCAGCTCAATATCACTCTAATAACACTAAAGCGCTCGAACATAATGGAAAGCCAGTTGCATTACAAAGAGGGACTTCACAGCATTATGTATAGCTGAGTTGTACTTACGTTCCAAGCACTTCTTTGAAATCATAGTTGTCTTTGATGTCCGAAGTCTTCTTTTTCCACCCATTTCCGTCCTCATCACCAAGAGGCATCCTACAACACTGACAGGATTCGCCAGACTACAGCTGTGGGGCAAGAGGGGAGCTGTGAGTGCAGGCTACAACTCTCCACGCTTTAAATGCAACCGTAAAGTAAAAGGTTATTGATTCTGCCATCAGTGATGCATCATAACATCGTAATATATAGAGTCAATTGTATGGCCTACTCACCCACGAACCATTCAAATTTGCTGTCAATTTGGGCTGCAGAATATAAACAATTGATTTTTGGCATGGCGTTTAGACATTAAGTCAATTTATCAGTTGATGGTGTTTCAGTCGTCAGAATATGTATTGGTTGACTAATTATTGTATTTAGATTAAAGTTGTCACCAAAATTTCAAACTCAATTCCGATACTAAGAAATTTACTTGATTCTTGACACCAATAAATAATGATCTTTTTAGGTTTTAGACAACAGACTGACATTTTAAATTCAAAATAATAGTTAAATAAATAAATAAATAGTTAAATAGTATTTTTTTAATTAAACATTGTGACGTTGTACATGTTCAAGATAATTCTAAAACTTCAGGAAAGGTCACTTTTTGTCCTCTACTTTTGATACTTGATCATTGGCTTTTCAGTACTTTTGACATCCTTAATTTAGATTATAAGGATTTCTATGGGACAACAGCAAAAAGTTTAAGGCGTGGAGTGAGTCAGTTAAAGATTAAGGGAGTGAAGTGTGCGTTTACTATACCTTTCACAAATAAATACACTGTATCTTGGTACTTTTCTGTATAAATAATACTGTGATTGTAGTTTTGTGGTCAGTTCATAGAGATACTGAAACGAGAGTTTTTGCCAATTCCACACCATTTCCCCCTTTAGTCGACTAATCAATTGGCAAGGCATGTATTTAGTCAAACAAGGATTTCTTTAGTCGGCAAAAGCCCAACACATTTCTAAAAGGCCTAAAATGTGTAATGCTTTAATCCTGATTTCTTGTCACATTTTGGTTTAAACCTGGTTCAATCATTCAGTCAAGGTTAAAACAAAAATCTGAATCTGTTTAGAGAAAATCTTGATTCAACATAATCTTATCAGTCAAATCTTTACAGTCCGACATAGAATACAAACGTAAAGCTGTACGCCGCAGTTATGATCATGTATCTTTTCTAATATTGTGCAGGCCTGACTCTGATGACACAGGATAAAACAGATGAGTAGGAGGTCGTGAGCGCTCCCTGAGGAACATATATGGCCCTGCTGCTGAACATATAGGCTTTAACATGAGTGATGGATATGGACTTGAGTCTGCAGTGAACTGAGAGCTCGTGACACGACAAGCCTCAAAAGCAAACATAAGCAACACTTTGTTTCACAGCATACTAGGTCATGGCCATAAAAGAAACAGAAATATCTTTTAAAAGTGGGGCAAACTGTGTGTCAGACAGCGGAAAAAACAAAGACACCATGCAGTGGCAAAACCAACAGAGGCAGAGACACCAGCTGGGGGACCATGCTATATTTAACTGTGAAGCTTTAAACAAATGGGTACACACACTACAGCACTGTGCGGATCTGCAGGCAATAATGGAGATGTCTCTGAGTGCACGTGAAGCCATACATCACATGCACGTGAAGAATGCACCCCAGAAACTTGATAACGTGCAAACGAGGGTGCATTTGTAGATCGCATCAGTTTTGGACACCATGCAAGCAGATTTTTAACGAGCAGACGGTGTGCAAAAAGCACACTGCAGAGCTGAAAGGGCATGGCATCTCCGGCAAAACAACATCCCTGAGTTAAAGCAGGAGACGCAGCGCGCGAGACGTCCCCAAAAGCACGCAACTTTATCGATGTATGGTATGCACTTGAGATAAGAAAGTGACCTACCTAAATGGCGATGGGGCTGTGATGTCTTCCCTCTCGGTGAAGCGATGTGCGGCTGGTGCTTGTGCGCAGGGAGGGACCAGAGTCCGCGTTCAGACTTCTCCTGACGTCAAGAAAAAAATACGGACGTGTGCGGCGAACGTAGTGCAGCATAAAATCACCCTCTTTCTCTCTGAAAAGTGTGGTTTACTTGGCCCACCAGACCGCCGCCGATGCTGCCACCGCTACCTCCTCAGCAGCTTTGGGTCCATCTGCTCTCCTCTTGGTGATGCTCCAGCGCAAGATGTGCCTGATTATGCACATCACATTGTTATTAAAGATAGTTTCCAGGAAAAAGCAGCGCGGCGCTGGATAATTATAAACACAGTAAAGCCCAGTGGTATTTTGGAATAACCCACAAACATTGCTACTTAATTGCAACAGCCTCACAGAGGGCTAAGGTTGAAATCCCAAAGGTTAGATCTATTCTGTAAATCACAGAGGCAAAAGGCACCGTGTGTTATTCAACATGGCATGGTAAAGTGGGCTAAATAAACTGAGGACAATCTCAAAGTGAGCCATTACTCAAATATGCCTGCATTCTAAATCCAACAAATATATTATGCAAATGCATTTAAAAACTGAAGAAATAACTAAATTATTAAACTATTATCATTGTCAGTGAACACAGTTCACGAATTCTATCACACTTCGCAATAGAACTATTATATGAAAACTCACATGATCTATAAACCAAGAAAAAAGGACAAAACAACGCAGGGAACATAACACGCACAGAAGTCTTGTGGACGCACAGGGCTGTGTTCTACTTGACAGAAAGAACAAAACAGTTTGTGTTTAGTTAAAAAGAGGAAAAAAAAAAGCTAGAATAGAATAAAGGAGCACTATGTAACATTTCTGATGGAGGGTCAGAAAGCTTGTCTCCATGGAGATGTTGCTTTAGTCGGAATGAATGGAGACACCACCAGGCAGTTTCAATGAAAATCAATTTAAGATCAGTTTGATGCTACATTGAGGAATTTTCCAGACAAAACAAAAACACATTACATAAAACACATGGCAGACCTCACATGGAAACTTAGAACAGCTTTAATGTATCCTAAGCTTTTTTTTGTCTTTATTAAACATAAAACTATTTTTGTGTTCTTGTCAAATAGGAGACTGATGTTGGTTAGACAGTGTCTGCCAAGGTGCTGTACCCTCTGCAGTTTGAGGTTTTTATTTTTATAAAGTTAGAAGTAATGACGAAGACAAGATCTAGCCAAACAACTTTTTGTTAATTATTATTCAAAACCACTTTACCAGTAGCTAAATTTTAGACCTGCGTTTGTCTTATTTTAGAGCATGTTTAGCCCTAATTTAGACCTTATAAAATCCAGGTTTAGATCTACTCGGAAAGCCAAACATCATTTTAGGTGGCACTTGGAAAAGTTTGAGAACCACTGTTTTTTTTTTTTTTTATGAAAAATATTGATGCAGAAGAGAACATAAAACCAAGGTTACAGCCTACACAATTTTACTGAGTGATGCAGAACTAACAGTCAGTGCATGTTTACGCACGGCTACAGCACCACTCCCGTCCACGGGGGGCAGTGCAGACCGGGACTCCAACACCTTTCTCATACAAACATTGGTCGAGCTTCACTTCCGGTTGTCTGGAGTTTCAAACAATAGCCAGCTGCTCTGCACAGTTGCTCAGGGAAATAAGCTGATCCTTGTGGTAAGATCGCGGATTTATGTTATTCCCGACTGTGTCTGTTTATTCATTTATGACTTTTTGAGCTGTTTGCCAAGATTCCCCCTGTAGATGCGATAGTAGGACGTGTCAGAGCTAACGATGCTAACAAATGCCTTTGTTTCATACATTCAAAGCGCTAATGTGAACCGCTTATCATCATTAATTAAACTCTTGCCTTTTGCTGCGGGCAAGTTAATTCAGATGCGAATATACACACTCTTCAACATTAAATACTGTTTATAGACTGGTTGTACTCTTACTCATTTTAAGATTGTTATTATTGCTGAAGGCGGTATACTCAGTTGGTGTAAATCTAATATAGCCATCGTGTAAACAAATGAATGGCATCAGTGTACATTTGTACAGTAGTTTTATTCAGTCGAAGTAAGGCTGAACTATATTGGAAGTTATTGTAATACAGTTTGCCTAATACTTTTTGTTATATTAAAACAAAAATGTACATGCCTTAATTTACAAGTCAAACCATCAAAAAAAAAAAACTCACATATTTTCATCATTCTGGGATACATCCAGGTCCGTCTGTACTCCACAAATCCATAATTTAAAAAAGAAGCCTAAAAATAAATCTAAATTTCTTTTTTTTTTAGATGCTCAATTCACTCCCTGTCAATTCAGCTGCTTTACTCCCCCTTATTTTTTACAATAAAACATTTGGCAAGATTTAAGTCCTTTGTGCATGGCTTGTTACGGCTTGTACAAAACAGACAGCAGAGGCCAAAACTACAACTTAGGAAAACAGATACATAAAAGCAGCCTTTTTAAACTTTTCAGTGGCCATATATTTGTTGCAATACAGATTACTACTTTATACATCAGGATCTAAATCTGCTGATTTTTTTTAATTTATTTTTTGTTATTGTAAGTGAACAAAATTCACAAATTAGGAATTTGCTTTGGCGATATGATGCCACATAAAACAATAAATAATAAAGGTAAATATTAAAATATAAACCAAGACATGCATAAAATAAGGTGTTGATATGAAGATATACTTCGACTGAATATAAATACAAATGTACAGTCTGATATTGCGATATTGATACTTTATAGTGCAGCCCTACCAGAATGTCAGCAAAAAGGAGGAGAGCTGTTTCTCCGTCCAGCAGCATCAGCGGCGGTGCAGATCTGGACGATGCCTCCTCATCAACTCCTGGAAGTGGACGCAAAAGAAGACGAGTCTCAAATGTCCCCCCTGTAGACACGGTAACATTGTTTATTCCACTCCTGTTCACTGGTATGCAGTACTCAGTTACAGTCACATTAAGTAACTTTTGAAAGGAACTGTATTTCTCAGAGTAGTTTTACTACTTCGTTGATATTTAGTTTGAAGTAACAGTACTCTAACTTGAGTAACTAAATGAGATGGTTATTTTCCCACTGTGAATATGTCTACAAGATTGAGAAAAGCTTCATCCACTTTATTTATATGGCACATTTTATGAGCTGAAAAGTATCTGCTAAGTGCGGACAACAATCAATTGCTCTACCAGTGTTCATTAAAAATAACAATAAAATACTAAAAACAATAATGTTTATTTATAGTACAGTCAAAAAAAAGAAATTAATGTTTACAGTAGGATTTTAACATTTGTGTTTATTGTCCCAACTCCTTCAGATATAATTTCATATTTTTTATTATCATATATATATATATATATATATATTTTTTTTTTTTTTTTTCAAAATTTTTGTGGTGTATCTTTTAAACATTTTCAGAATTATTTATTGTTTTGTTCTTCATATTACAGTAACATCAAATTGCACTCCAGAGAGTTGCTCTTACTTGTGTAGTATTTGTTGGACTACTTTGTACTTTTACTGTTGCTCTTACTTGAGTGTAAATTTTCTTACTCTATTTACTCTAACTTTCTACTCTACCCACCTCTGCCAAAACTGTACAGTAGTTATAAACAGTGCTTTGAATACAATTTCCTGTCTTACCCTTTAGATCGCTGTTTGTCATGAACTCTTCAATGCTGTCAGGGACTACAAGGACCGACAAGGACGGCAAATGTCTGAACATTTCCTGAGGGTACCAAAAAGGAGGTACACATTATAAAAATGATGTTCTCGACCTTAAAAGTGCACTATGCAGCTTTTCTGATTAAGGGTCTGCTACTTGTTTGTCTGAAATATTCCACAATATGGCATTGACCTCATATCTTACATTTGTTCAGTCACATGTGATTTATTGTCTAAACGAACATACTTTCACACTGTTAATGACCTATGACTTGGCCTTGTGGTGTCACTTGCTTGATAGAAATGTTTAATACTGTGAAACATTCCAGACAACTCCATCCATGGGTTATAAAATCTAGCACCCTTGTCATAGAAATTAACTATTCAAAACATTTTTTATTATTATTTTGAATTTGCAAACGTCTACAAAATATCCCATGTGAATAGGAAGCTAAAAGCCATGAATATAATCTCCATGGAAACAAGGCAAGCAGGACCCTCCACCAGAAAAGGGATATAGTGTGCCTTTTTAAGTTTGTTATAATTTTCACTACTGCTAGTTTTTGAGACGCAGCTACACTGTAATTATACCATTTTGTCATTCAGGAATCAACCTGATTACTATGACATTGTGTCCCAGCCAATTGACATGACAAAAATTCAATACAAACTGAAGTCGGAGGATTATAGTGATGTTGAGCAGCTGACTGCCGATTTTCAGCTAATGTTCAACAACACCAAGTCTTTCTACCAGGTACAGAATTAAGTCTGCTGATTTTCTTTTATATAAAATATATGAAAGAGTCATGACGTGTCAAGTCTTATACTTCTGGTTTGATTTGTAACACAGAGTGACAGTGAGGAATACCAAGCTGCGTCTAAACTGTGGGAGGTGTATTTGCGAACAAGGAATGAGTTTGTTCAACCTGGAGCCGACGATGATGACGACGAAGATGGTGATGACATGGATAATACAGGAATGTCTACAGAGGAGGAGGTATTTTTTTTATTATTCCACTTTGATTGATCAATAAACTTGGCTTGCGTTCTAATATTCTGATTTATTACTTTAGGCTCCAACTGGGAGTTTGAAAGAGGTGTTAGAACAACTCCTGGAAGCCATTGTTTCTCATTCTGATCCCTCAGGGCGGCCCATCAGTGAGCTATTTCAAAAACTGCCTTCCAAAGTGGTACGTTGTGAACTAATGATAATAATAATTATAATAATTATAATAACTTCAATCTCCAGTATCATTAACAGCATTTTCATTTAATTTTGCTCATTTTCTTTCTGTGCTAGCATTATCCTGACTACTATGCCATTATAAAGGAACCCATCGACCTCAGAACAATTACTCAAAGGATACAGGTAATGTTTTATATACTTTAAGTGGGTTTTGTCAATTGATGGCAGTTGTTTTAATCAAACAACATTTTTATTTTTTTCAGTACTCCTACTATAAAAGTGTCAATGCTATGGCAAAGGACATTGACCTTATGGTGAAAAATGCCAAAACATACAACGAACCAGGATCTCAGGTTTTTAAAGTAAGCACCTCAATAGCCCTTTCATTAATTTAATTTTAGTTTATCGATGCCTTTAAATTTATCACTTTGTTGTTATAACAGGATGCAAACACAATCAAGAAAGTTTTTTTGCAGCGAAAGGCAGAACTTGAACATGGGGAACCTACTAAATCAAGTATTCGCATCAGGTATGTTTGGTGGAGTTATTTAATGTTATGATAAAATCTAAAAGATAAATTAATTGTTTAAAAAATATGTTTTTTAATGTTTACAGAAATCGTAAGTCTGGTCAGCCTGATCGACTTTCTGGTGTCAGTACAGCTCTTCAGTATGGGTCCGAGAGCGAGGATGACCCTGGGATGTCAGGTAACATCTTCATTACATTAGAAAAAAAACATATTTACCCCTTGGATTTTAAAGTACTTTTTGTGTTTTGCAGTATCTCTGGGCTATGATGAAGGGGAATCTGAGTCAGAAAGCCAGTCTTCCAGCATGGATGCGGTCAACCCCATCTTCCAGCTTTTTGAAGCCTTAAGAACCGCCAGAAACAGTCTGGGACAAGCCTTTTCAGAACCATTTCAACAACTCCCCTCTCGCCGAGAATACCCTGACTATTATCAACAAATTAAGCATCCCATTTCTATGACTCAGATCAGGTGGGTTGTACAAAATTAATATAATGCATTAATCCTTAATGTGATGCTTCTTAACTAAGAATATAAATGTATTTTCTCATATTTCAGGCAAAAGATAAAAAATGGTGACTATGACAATTTGGATCAAATTGAAGCAGATTTGAATTTAATGTTTGAGAATGCAAAGCGTTACAATATGCCAAACTCCAGCATATACAAGCGTGCATTTAGGCTCCAGCAGATCATGCAGGTGAGGTTATATTATATTCTTTAAGAGGTTTTTGACAACCGGGCTTAATGGAGTTATCTGGTGTTTTAGGCTAAAAAGAAAGAACTCCTCAGAAGAGATGAAGATGATGGAGATAGTATATTATCATCGGATACTGGAAGTGTCAAGCGAAAAGGGTACTGAGGAGTTATTTTATTTTACATCATGAGTATTTTAAAAAAAAAAGTGAATTACTTGTTTTCATTTATAGTTATAGAAAAGGAAAAAAGGGCAGAATGAAGGCTCTCTATGCAGCAGTGATTGAGGCTAAAGAGGCCGGGACCAACCGCCGTCTGTGTGATCTGTTTATGGTCAAACCATCCAAGAAGGATTATCCGGACTACTACAAAGTCATCCTTGAGCCCATGGATCTGAAGACCATCGACACCAACATTAAAACTGAGCGCTACAACACAGAGGACGCACTGATTGAAGACATGAAGCTAATGTTTCGCAATGCCAGACATTACAATGAGGAGGGCTCTCAGGTGCACAGAGAAAAAATATTCGCATAATTTTTAATTAAATGTTGGTGTTTTTAACATATGGTTTCTGGTAGGTTTACAATGATGCTGATATTTTGGAGAAGATACTCATAGACAAACGAAAGGAGCTGGGGCCTGCTCCAGATGAGGAGGATGTGGGATCCCCCAAAATCAAACTTAGTAAGCCTTAATGTTTGCCATCTGTCCAATCAGTTCATACAGCTGTGTCAAATAGTATTGTGTGTTTATAATGGCACTAATGCTTGTCCCTGTTTGTGAATAGGGAAGAGTGGAGCCTCTCCAAAGAAGTCCAAATACCTCACTCCTCTCCAGCAGAAGCTGAATGAGGTCTATGACGCTGTTAGAAACTACACAGATCGCAGAGGCAGGCGTCTCAGCACCATCTTCCTCCGTCTGCCGTCTCGCTCAGAGTTACCTGACTACTACGCCACCATCAAGAGGCCCATAGATATGGAGCGAGTGAGGAGCCACATGGCGGGTGGACGATACCAGGATGTAGAGACCTTGGTGGAGGACTTTGCTCTGATGTTCAATAACGCCTGTATGTACAATGAGCCTGAGTCTCTGATCTATCGGGACGCTCTGGTCCTACACCGCATCCTGCTAGAGACCAGGAAACAACAGGAGGGAGCAGAGGACTCTGGACCTCCCTCTGTGGGGGCGCAGGTCCGGGAGCTAATCCGGAACCTATTTGTGTCAGTAATGGGACACCAGGACGAGGAGGGCCGCTGCTACAGCGACTCTCTGGCTGAGATCCCGGCTGTGGATCCAGCCACTCCCGACAAACCTCCTCTCAACCTGGAGATTATCAGGATGAACGTGGACCGTGGACGATACAGGAGATTAGACGTCTTCCAAGAGCAAATGTTTGAGGTTCTGGAAAGGGCAAGAAAATTAAATAGGTACAGTACCTAGTATGATATTCAGTTTGCTTTATGGAACTTTCCTCAATAGTCTCCTTTCCTTTGCAGAACTGATTCTGAAATATTTGAAGATGCTGTTGAGCTGCAGCAGTTTTTCATTAAGATCAGGGATGAACTATGCAAAAATGGAGAAATTCTGATGTCAACTGCACTCAACTACACTCTAAAACATCTCCACAATGATGTAGAGCAGGAAAAGCGAGAGAAAATCCCCAAAGAGATCGAAGAGGACCGACAGAAGAAAGCTGAAGAGGCTGAGGAGGAGAAGAAGGGTTTGTAAAGGCTTTCTTTTTGATAGCAGCTGTTGTTAAGGTTAATGACCCTTACTTTTTCCAAATCAGGCATCGGTAAAAGTGAGGATTCGTCCAGTGATGCGTGGCAGTCGGAGTCTGATTCTGAGCGCGTGTACAAACAGGACTGCAGCTTTGAGAACAGCACTTATCATGTTGGAGACTTTGTTTATGTGGAGCCTTCAGAGCCCAAACTTCAGCCGCACATCGTCTGCATCGAACGGCTGTGGGAGGACGAAAAGGGTACAACATTAACATAAGTAGTGTTCATTCTCAATAGTACCTCGTCATAATTATTGTGTTGTGTCCAGGTGAGAAGTGGCTCTACGGCGGTTGGTTTTATAGACCCAGTGAAACATTTCATGTCGCCACACGCAAGTTTCTGGAAAGAGAGGTTTTCAAGGGTGACTACTACAATCGAGTGCCCATAAGTAAAGTCCTGGGAAAGTGTATGGTCATGTTTGTCAAAGTAAGTCTCCCTTTGAATATTTTAATACTTGTTTATCGACTCTGTTAACGCCAAGCTGACTATGCTTTTTGATCGATTAGGACTATTTCAAACTTCAACCTGAAGGCTTCCGACCTGAGGATATACATGTGTGTGAGTCTCGTTATACTGCCAGAAACAAGACGTTTAAGAAGATTAAGATTTGGGCAATGCCTACAAGCTCCGTGAAATTTGTACCACGAGATGTGCCACTTCCAGTTGTCCGAGTTGCTTCGATGTTTGCTAAACCGGATCAGGACAAGCAACTTGCACTTTCATACGCAAACAGTGTCAGCTTTGTGGACAAGGTGAGTAGTAGGAGTTTGTTAGTTGGGTTGAATCCACATTTTAAATATTGACTCAAGCTTACAGTGAGGATTGCTTGTTGTTGTTCCTAAGACTGACCAATGACCTCAGCTCTTGGGGATCAATTAAACCAGCAGGCAGGTTACACAGGCATGTCCCAACAAGGTGCCTGTAGTCTGTGAGGGAGAAAATACTGAGCTGAAGTTGTATAAACAAACATGGCTGTCCTTTGTGTGTTTGTGCGTGTGCGTGCGTGTGTTTTAGGAGAAAGAGGATGTCCCGATGGAGATGAGTGGAGGCGATCCTGGCTGTCGTTATTATGAGCAGCTGCGCTTTAATAACATGTGGGTCAAGGTGGGAGACTGTGTTTACATTCAGTCACATGGATTGTCAAAGCCCAGGGTTGCAAGGTGGGTTTTAACTCGGTAGAATTGCCTGTTATGTTTATAAACTATTTGCATAATTACACTGCTGTTTTCAAATGGCTGCAGGATTGAGAAGTTGTGGGTGCAGAATGGGACTGTGCTTTTCTTTGGGCCAATCTTCATTAATCCGGAGGAGACGGAGCATGAGCCCACAAAGATGTTCTACAAGAGAGAGGTGTTTTTGAGCAATCTGGAGGAGACTCTGCCAATGACCTGTGTCATAGGTAATAATACTATTTCTACTCCAAAACTATATTGAATAAAATGGGTATTAAATTGTGTTGAGATAATTAAGGCTGTAAAAACCACAATACAAATATATAATTACTTGTACATTTGATAGTTACAAAACAGCCATTTCAACTCTCTCTATTTCTACTCTTTCTACAGTACAAATCATACAAGTTGGTCATGTTTATGTGATGCCCATATCTAGAATTTAGACTGGGCTAAAAAGAAATCCAGCCTTGTATGCTGGGGCCCGACCCAAGCCCGCACACTCAAAACGTGGGGAAAACAGTTTTATTGGCAGAATAAGTGCTTCTGATTGAGCCACAGTGCAGGGAAATCCTAGCCTGGGGAAAAAAAAAACCTTTACCAAGTGAAGCCTTAGCCTGTTGCATTTTTAAAACACAAACAAGAAAATGTCTTATGTGTGATAATGCAGTCTTTTCATACCTGCTTTATTCTTATTTTTTCTGTATGTGTTATGTTTTTTGCATACTGGTTTGCAGGCAAGTGCATGGTGTCTTCGTTCAAGGACTATCTATCCTGCAGACCCACTGAGATCCCAGAAGAGAATGTGTTACTGTGTGAGAGTCGCTACATTGACACAGAGAAGCAAATGAAAAAGTTCAAGGGACTCAAGCGTTTCTCATATTCACCCAAAGTGGTTGAGGATGAAATTTACTATTTCAGGTACATTCAAACTATGTATTTGATCAGATTTGGCTTGAATATGAAATATCTTTACTCAAGCCTGAACAGATTGAGAGAACTCTCTAAAATCTTGACTTTTCATGATATTTAGGAAGCTAATTGTACCTCAAAAGGAGGCCTCACCCTTTTTAAATAAGAAGATTGAGGAGCTGGAGTTGAAGCTGGCAGATTTGGAGGATGGAGATGAGGACGTGGAGGACATGGATGATGATGATGAAACCTCAGAGACTCCTTTGCCTCAGATGCAAACACCCGTGTCCAGTGATATGGACATGATGCCATACACACCTTCTCAGGTACTCTCCTGAAGGACAACCACTGACGTAGTGTGTACATACAATAACCTTTCAACATTCGGGCATCATGGTCAGTTCCTTTTTAGGTAAAGTTATCTTATAGACCACAATTTGCATACTAGCATAGAATTAGAATGCCACTGCCCTCTGCTTATGTGGTTTATAGATTACATTTTTAGAAAAGAATAAATAATTCACATCACGTCACACCATCACACACAAAATATGGGAATTGTGGTAGATTCTCCTGTGGAAAATCTTGAATGTATACACTCATAAAAGTTTGATCAGTAAAATAGTGAAAATGTTTTTCATATTCAGTCCCTAGCTCTATTAGCACACAATGTATTTTAGCTAGATAAATAAAAGCCAGCAAAGCACTCAATTCAAAACTTTTCTTAGTCTACTCCTAAGATAAAAGGTCTCTCGAAGAAGGAAGGCGCCAAGAGGAAGATCAACATGAGCGGTTACATCCTATTCAGCAGCGAGATGCGGGCTGTGATCAAGGCCCGACACCCCGACTTCTCCTTCGGGGAGCTCAGTCGTCTGGTGGGAACAGAATGGAGGAACCTGGAGGCCACCAAGAAAGCAGACTATGAAGGTAAGGCTCGCACCAATGGCCAATGCTTATGAGCTTGTCAAATGGGTGAACCAAAATTGTCATACACAGGGTATAAAGTTTTGGCACAAATGGTTAGTATTTAGTACTCATTAATTCAATAAGTTTTAGTTTCTAAATTGAACTGGGAACAATTAACTCCATTATACTTTAATTGTGTCTACAATTTACAATTATATTGAACATTTGAGTGTTGTGCTTTATTTCAGAGCGTGCAGCCAAGATAGTGGAGCAGCAGGAGCGGGAGAGGCCCCCCCAGAAGCAAGTGTCCCCTAGAGCAGGTACCCCTGTTGGGGCCTTGATGGGTGTGGTGCCTTCACCCAGCACTATGGGAATGACATCATCAGGTAACCCCTCTGAGAGACAGCACAAGTTTGACTACAGGCAGCAGGACAAAGAGGCTGGACTAAAAAGGCTTCATGTTTATTTTTTAAATCCACAGATTAATATGTTTAAATCTTTAGTTTTTATTTACCCATTGTATTATTTGTGCTGCAGTTTCATAATTTATTGTTACATTTATTTGCTTTATCATTTAAATTGCATGTAATTGTTTGCATGTTTGCTTGTGCATTTAAGTAACGTTTTCATGGAAAGCTTATTTTACATTCTCAAGCTAACAGACTTGAACTCATTGTGTCACCAATTCCTTTCTCACAGGCCACTTTTGTAAATGCTGGAGTTACAGTTGTGCACTCATTATTTCTGAAACATTCAAACCAAATGATTCCCTGTCAATGCTCAGTCAATAATGCTTTAATTTAATTGCGCGTAAAATATTTTTATGTTTGTTGTTTGTATATTGTCACCACCTAAAATATACTTTTATTTGCGTCTCTCTGTACTTTGCTTGAGTGTTTGAATATAATTAAGTGGCTTGTGAGAAAGCAGCTGTAGTGTCATCTGTAGTGCATGTTTTTTTTTTTTTAATAGTTTTTTTTTTTTTTACATATATTTTCTAGTGCCCTGCATGTTACTTATGCATGAACATGTTGTCCTCTCCTCACCCTCTCTCCTAAGGCATGATGGGAGCTTACGGCCCACCTTACATGCCCATGCAGGGCCCTCATGAGGGCTTATTGAGTGTGGCCACAATGTCACCTCACCCCCCTGGGGTGCCCCACCTGCCTCATCACCTTCACCAAGGCATGCCTGGATACCAAGGCATGCCTGGATACCCTGGCATGCCCCATCAGGGTAAGGGCACTGTCCCAGCCACACCTGCTCAGTCACATCCAGCCGTCTCTGCTGCTGGAGGGTTTACCTGGTGTAAAGGCTGTGAGCCTGGTCTAATTATCACTGCAGAGCTTAAGGCTCTGGTGCCTTTCATCAAATGTACACATAACTCAACATACTTTCAACATTACATTACACATTTAATGCATGGAGATACTGATATAATACCCACAATAATTTAACATCTAACATAACATTAAGTTTAACCTTCATGTTGCTGTTTGTACAATTTTATCTAATGTCTAATTCTTCAGGTATGATGGGTCCAGGAATGAATGGCATGCAAGGAAGCCCAGGACAAGGGAATTTTATGCAACAGGTACGACACTGTATCTGCAAAGCTGCAGGTTTCACTGTGTCGTTTAAGACATTTATTGTGTATTCTATTGTATATGATGTCAAGTAAACAAATACTTCGTTGTTACTGTTGTTTCAGCCTGGCATGTACAGCCCAGGCCAGCATGCCCCTCCACCGTACCCAGGGCAGGGGCAGCCCTCACACCTGCAACCCACACCCCCCATGTTTGTGGCCCCGCCTCCCAAAACTCAGCGGGTGCTCCACTCAGAGGCCTATCTGAAGTACATCGAAGGCTTGAACGCAGAGTCCACCACAATAAGCAAATGGGACCAATCTCTCAAGGGTGAGTAAGTAACCCTGGTCTCTTTGATGATAACAAGTTCAGGATAAATGCAGACAATAATAATTATCACTTGTGTATTTGCTCTTGCAGTGCAACGGCGAGAGGGTTACTTGACCAAAGAACAGGAGAGCCGGCTTCCTGTGCACTGGCTGAAGAGCAAAGGGGCCCACAGCACCATGGCAGACGCGCTGTGGCGACTGCGTGACCTGATGATGAGAGACTCCTTGAATATTTGTCAGGCTTATAACTTATAACACACCAATTGTAACCAGCACACCTACTTGCTCTTATTGTGAAGCTTTGGAGTTTTAGACAGGATTCTAGGCCATATACAAGCAATATTTTATAGTCAGTTGTGATCTCTTTTATATTTATTAGCTTGGTTTATGAAATAAATAGCTAATTGTCACGGCATTGTTTTTGTTTTTTTACACCCCTATGAATTATGATGCAAAAACTCACTGTTTTGGCTTGTTACAAAATAATTGTTAACACTATAATAACTACTCTTTAATAGCCTTAATAAAGCACAAAGACGTAATTCTTAAAAGAACAAATGATTTAGAAAAAATATTCAGGCTTCAAATCTAGTTGTAACAAAGCCCGAATAATAGTAATAAACCAATTTAATCTTGTTCATGCTTTGTTAAGGCTAATTAAGGTTTAGTCATTATGAAATGGTACCAAATAAATTGATACATAATAAACCTGGTCTATTTTGTTATTGCCATGCCTTGTTGTCTCAACTACAATATAAAAGTTAGAGGTTGACTTAACTTTTGCTGCGGAGATGTTTTCTTGTTTTTGTGTTTTTTTGACAGGTAGCCAATGTGATGCTATTTTCCTTTTTTTTAAATAAATCGGTAAGATTGTGTTTTAATTTTAAAATTGCGCTTCCGCGTCTGGTTGCGTCACTTCCGGGAGGCTGGCCGTGCATGGGACCATTCTCTTTAGTGTTTGCCCTGTCGTCCATATGTCCATCTCCTCGGCGCCCTCGTTTTTGATATAAAATAAACTTCATACAGCCTCCTTAAGTGGTTGTCAACAAAGGGCAGCTCCTGTACATGGACCTGTCATATGGAGTAACCAAAAAGTGAACAAAGGAGCGACGAGGTGAGCAGGGTTTTGAGCTCAGACTTGTCGAGGGTCAGGATTAGCCTCGGTGGGAGCTAGCAGCAGAGTTACAGGTTAAATGCACAAAAAAGCAGAACAAAGCAAAAGAGTCTACACATCTGAGAAAATTGTAATGATATACATTGTTTGTTGCATGATTTCAATTTTCAATCGCTTGTCTTTGTGGTAAACTGACAGACCACCTGCTTTGTTGTTGGCTACAAGCTAAAAGGCTAACCTCGGCTTTTCCAAATGTCTCCTCCCTGGCCTAATATGGTGAGGGGCTACACCCAAAATCTTACCAATTTAGAAGGATGCAACCATTTCAGGTGCAAGAAAAACCTGGAATGTTGAAAACTATTTTTGAGGATCTGTTTTTCCATCACCATGTCACCGAGACAGCGAGGGATTTAAAACCACATGCCAGTCCGTCTGAAAGCTGAATACAACAGAGACTTGACAACAACAACAGGAGTCACAGCACAACTGGTTCCTGGATGTTGTTCCAACTCTTTGCATGAAGCAAAATGTTTGACATATCGCTGGCGTCATATACACATTATAGTTTTAAACATTAAATCTGCTGAGGATGCTCATAGTTGTATCAGGATACATAATCAGATGTATGAGTCAAAGCAATTTCTAAAATTATAAATATGAATCCAATTTACATATTTTACATAGTGTAATACAGATTTTTGTCAAATAACATGACTATAATGTAAACAATATAGAACACCGCATGCACTGGGACGGTTTGCAGCCAACTGGAAAAAGGTGGCTTGCCCTCTCCGGGTGGGTGGGGAGTCCTTGCCTCAAGTGGAGGAGTTCAGGTATCTCAGGGTCCTGTTCACGAGTGATGGAACGATGGAGCGAGAGATTGACAGGCGGATCGGTGCAGCATCTGCCGTGATGCGGTCGGACCGTTGTGGTAAAGACTTTAAATTTACATTCCTATACTCATCTATGGTCATGAGCTTTGGGTAATGACCAAAAGGACAAGATCGCGGATACAAGCGGTCGAAATGAGCTTCCTCCATAGGGTGGCCTACGGTTCGCTCGGGAGTTGTTTCGGGCATGTCCCACCAGGAGGTGGCCCAGGGTAGATCCAGGACACGCTGGAGGGACTATGTCTCTCGGCTGGCCTGGGAACGCCTGGGATCCCCCCAGAGGAGCTGGAGGAAGTGTCTGCATTGAAGGAAGGAAGGGTTGAAGTTAGACTGCTGAAACGGAAGAAGATGGAGATGGAATATAGAACAGTTTATATTCTGTACTTTTCTTTTACTCTTAAACCATCAATGTATGAACTGTTCCCTATAAATAATTTGTCTTCATTTGCCATTTTAACACCAAGTTCTTGTATGTTTTTCAGGCAGAACCTTGCTGTCGGACCCCAATCAGTTGTTGCACTGCTTGTGATCGAAGAGCCCACAGACATGTCTCAAATGCAGTTCCAGTGCCCTGCGAGCCCCATGTCCGCTGCTCCTGCCCCTCTGCCCCTGGGGCAGCAGCAGCAGCCCGGCTACAGCATCCCTTGTGCATCTGGCACTCTGCAGTCTGAGAGTGCCAGCCAGCCGGGGAGGAGCTCTGCCCTGCCTGCTGGCTCCGTCACTGCCTACAACACTACCACAGGTGAACCTACACTGTCTTTACTTTGCACAATGCAAATATGTTCTACATTGGATTTGGAG
>CM033627.1:14664540-14750945 GCA_019453435.1 Rhinogobius similis | reverse complement strand
AGTCACTACCTTGATTCAACTAAGCAAATGGACACAAGCCTCCTATTGGATAACTGCTGCATGGGAGATTGTCTTTCAGCTGCAACATGATTGATGCAATGAGTGGCTTCTCATTTCTGAAAAAAACATGTGAAAGACAAATCCTGTGGTCGTGGACAAGATGTCATTGTGTTTGAGAAGGGTCACATCATCGGCATCAAGCAGAGAAAACCTCTGAAGAGATTGTTGTAGAGAAGTTAATCTGCTACAGAGTTAAACCCGTGTGCTGGAGAAGACTTTATGCAGCAGTCACACTCTCCTATCATCAATACAAGATCTTGGTGAAAGCAACATTGGAATTAAATTACTCTTGGGTTTTATGTTTATTGAAACAATGGCTCAGCAAATGTGTGCTGTAATCAAAGCTAAAGGTGGTCCAACCAAATATTAGAGCGTATTAGAACTTCTCTGGTGACTTTTTTTTGAACAGGTAGTGTATTTTGTTGCTGTATAAACAAGTAAAATGGACAAATGCAAGGATTCTGTGAGTTTTGAAGGTCTTGGTCTGAGCATCCATGTCTGCACTGATCAGTGGCTTTAAATGCTGTTCTACAGATACCATAGCTTTGTGTGCAAATTACATGTGCTTGTCTAATTTAATAGATAAACAAAATGTGCATTTTATCTCCATAGTTATCTCCATGGGTTTCAAAGGGAGGAAAAATATAAATTATTGCTATTGCAATTAACAGTTCAGACAAAAATCAAAGTCCTCTAAACCCCAAATATAGTAGGAAGCTGAAAACTATGAATGGGTAGTTTATGTATGGTTCTGTGTGACCGCATATTCCCAGGAATAATGTGATCCTTATCCTCTGTATATTTGTGCATAATAATCAGAAATCATTTGGTTCTGAGTCAACAAAAACAATTTGGGATTTTAACAATTTTATTAGTGCAAATATATGATGCAGCAATATTAATAAAAAACTAATCTCTACATTAAGGCCAAGTCAAGATTCAATTCATGTACAAGTTATAAACAGCAACAAGGAGTCTCTGTGCATGTAATGAACACTTGGTTGAGTGTCATCTATTTTATTTTTAAACTTTTTAACCCCTTTATTCGGTCACTTAATTCTTTTTCATGCAATTGAAACTCGACTTAAAGGCGGTTTTAAATATAAATACAATGTACATAGAATAAGTGTAATATTTGGTCTTTATGTCAGTTATCCATCAGTTAAGCAACTTCAGTGAAGGGGATGGATTCAAGTTTTGGTTTCATAGAATCAATGAAGGGGTACATGCATTTGTCTGAGCCCATAAATCTGTACGCAATCACGTTGGACTCCCACGGCAACAACCTGAAAACAACATTCATAGTGAGTTTTAGGGCTGTTTGAATTGTTGTTGCTCATATGGTACTCACGCTCTGAAGAGGACGGGCAGGTAAGTGAGGCGAGGAATGCACACCAGGGGTTGGTTTATGAGGATGGCATTCATTGCTTGTTCAACACAGTACTGTGGTTCTAGAGGGGAGAGGACTAGTTCCACTTCTTCCCTATAGAGGGTGGAAAAACAGCTTTTAGTTACACAAATATATTGCACTTTGACCACATGTGTGAAAAGATTAGTTTCTTAAGCGTGACAATAGCTTTTTTTGTGCAAATGTTTGAACTTGATGCAGAAAGTCATTTGTAACAGACCTTATTTTACAGCCTTCGAACATGCCTGTATCCACAATGTAGGGGCAAACCAGAGTTGTCTTTACTCCTTCCACCTGCTCAGCCACAAGCTCATGAGCCAAAGACTCATGAAAACCCACAGCAGCAAACTTACTGGCACAGTAATCCTGTCTCAATGAAAAATACAAATTCTTAACATAGTAAAAGCTTAAGTGCAATCTAAATGTTTTTCCTTCCAGACTTCACCTCAACACAGGCGGTGCTGAAGAGGCCAAGCACACTGGCAATGGTCACAATGTGTCCATGGTCCTGTGCTTTCATCTGAGGGAGGAAGGCTTTGACAGTCTGAAACACACAGCATGGTGTTAAACATGAGGTAACGATTTCATTTGACTTTGTGATTTAGTAAAACTAAGCAGAGTGATTTAAGATTAAGCCCAGAGAGTCAATGAGATCAGGCTGAAGGCATTTACACTAGAGCCATTGTTGGGCTAAACCTTTACATTTCACAGTAGTTAAATACATTGACTTTGTGTCTTCTGCATTTATTAGCCAGTTACTATTTTCACTCATCAATTTGTTTAATTATTTATCTGAAGTTGACGGAGGTCAAGTAAAATTCTATTTTGTTTTAAACAATAAAAGCTGTGATTAGCCAAAGTGAGGGCGTTTTAATGTTACAGTGCAGTACATCAGACACAGGTGTGGAGGTTACATGTGTAAAAACAGCTCTCACCCAGAAGAGGGCGTGACAGTTGACCCTGAGTGTCCTCTCCACCAGCTCGTCTGGACAGTCCAGCAGGCGTTTTCCAGCCACTACTCCGGCGTTGTTGACCAGGATAGACACGTCTCTTCCCAGGTCCTTCCTCACCTGGTCTGCCTTTTGGTACACGTCCTCTCTGTTGGTCACGTCCACAGTGTAGGTGTGTGCTTTACCCCCTGCCTCCCTCACCAGCTTGGCTGTCTGCTCGTTGGCACCGCTGTTGACGTCCCACAGCACCACATCTGCTCCATGTTTGCAGAACTCCTGAGCGAAGAGGCGGCCCAGGCCTCCTCCTGCTCCGGTGATCAGCACCAGCTCTCCATCAATGGGCTTAGTGCGAGGTCTGAACACTATACGTACAGAGTTACGCAGTATAAAGTATATCATGTCCAGAAGCATCATCTGTAGGTCCATTAGGAAGATCATTTTGACTAAACTTTGGGGTAATTTTGTTCTAACCTTTTGTCTAACTAGCTTAGAGTGAGGGTGCAGACAGCCAAGCTGGTGTTCTCCTCCAAGAGCCCTGCCTCTGTCCCAGGTTTATTTAAACTCTCCTGGATTAGAGCAAAACATGAGCTCAAAATAAAGCCACTTTTGTCATAAGCTCCGATGTTCATGGCAGGCACACGGACATAGTATTATACTGAGAATAGCATTCGTTCAAAAGGAGATTTCCCAGCATTCTTTGTGTGCACGTGTTACCTCATGTGTCCAAGCAGTCATGCACTCAGCTCTATACTCATTTTATACAAATGCTAGTGTAATTATAAGAACTGTTAATGCAGAGCTTGGTACAGACAGGATCAAAATGTGTGTCGTTATTGTTTAAAGTAATAAAAGTAAAAGTAATTATCTTTAATGTTGGATGAATAGAGGAACAAAACATCAGAATCAGATTTGACTTTATTGTTCCAGAGTGAAAATTATCTTGGTCTGAAAACTAACAGCTACAAACAGAACTGCAGCCACACTCCAGGAGAACACATAATTTTGTGATTACGGTCCATAATACTGCCACGACTCAGGCCACATATGAGCACACTGACCCATTCTCAATCTGTCGACAGAGTTATGAATATAATCAGATTATTTTTGTGTCAACGTGAGCTTTGTTATTCATTGAACTTAAAGGAGACTTTCTGATGTCACGTTTCAGCTGAACACAGCTGCCCCTTGTTTCCTTGTGCATAAAGCACTTGTCTTATATTGTAAAAACAATTAATTTTCAATACACTACTCTTCGCCACAGTTTTCTGAATCATTATGGAGACTATTGGTGGTTTTATTCCATATTTAAATTGTCAGCTGTGAAAAATAAAAATAACCCCAACCAAATTTATGCTTAAAGCTTTTGGTTGAGCAACGCACAAGCTCTTAAATCTGATCAAAGTCAGTTAGTCTTACCCTAGTCCAGGTCAAGTGATGCTGATTTACTGAATTGTGCAATGCCATAATGTGTGAACAGAATCGCCGGCACAGGACACAATATTCAGAGCCATTTTGTGACTGAAAGATGATGAGTGTCTCTGTCCCTGTGGTCACTCTGAATGTTGTGATTTTTGGCAGAGGCCCACACCGTCCTCTGTGTTGTTCTTTTGCATGACTAAGCTCATGACGCAGTCATAGTCGCTATAATCCGGTCTTTTCACATGTTTAGGCACACACAGCTTTGAATCACAGATTGGTGAGGCTATAAGACCTGGTTAACTATTTAGATGGTTTAGACATTTTTCTCTTGAATACAGCATAATATAAACGCAGACAGCTTCACTACTTTTAACATTCACATTTTGTATCATGTTCATAATGATTAACTCAACATAAAAGTATAATAGGTGAGATATTGCAAATGTGTACTCTTACCCCTTTAATCTATACAATGTTTTGCAAACTGTAGTAAGAGTACTCCAGAAAGTAATTTGAACCTATTAGTAGCTACTCTCTAATCCCCATTCACGTGTCTTGCACAATCTTACAACTATATACAACTAAAAACTGTAATCAATTAATCGAAAGAATAATTGCAGGATTAAAGAGCAAAATAATTATTTAGTTGCAGCCTTCTTCTGTTGATTAATTAATTAAGTTAAATTAGTTAATTAATTTACTGTTAAGGTACACTTTGTTGTCCCTGTTAAATTAAACTGTTGAGCCCACTCTGTTTAAAAAGTTTATATGTCTGTTAAAAAGTCTATAGCATTCACGTTAAATTACATTACATTTAGCCTACAACACTCTTGAAACAAGATTACTGCAGCTCATCATTAGGTTAATTTACTTGGTGAACTGTCCCTTTAAGAGAGGTTCCACATGAAGCTCATCTTTGCTCTGCTGAAGTTTCTGTTGTCATTGCTCATGTCCATTGACTCTCACTGTTGTACACATGGGCCTCTTTACCATCACTGTTTGACTTTCCTGGCCTTGTTAAGAATGAGTGCCAGGATGACACTGTGCAACAGTCATGGCCTTTTGATACTTTTGGAGATTTGCTCATTTCTTATAGACTTTTCCCTTTGTGGCTGCAGGGAAGCGGGATTATGTTGCAGCGGCAGAGACCCAGCCTGTGGGACCAAAGGGTGGAGGTCGGACCACTCTTTTGGGACGTGCTTCTGTGACCAGTCCTGTGTGTCCACCCAGGACTGCTGCGACGACTACAACACTGCATGCCCAGGTGGGTTTGAGCCAAAAGAGGATTTACAGACATAATTTAACTTGCTTACTTACTTAAAAATAATTAATCACACTTTGCTTTTATGAGGGGATTTCACACTTTGTTGGACATTAATTAAGAAATGCAGATTTTGAACGTAGCCAGGGGAAATGCAGTAATATACATGTGTTTATCAGCAGTGGCCTGTGTAGAGACTAATTCTGTCCACTGGTCCACTGCGCTGTTTCATTCTGTCACTATTACATGGGAATTTGAATAAGCTATGGGCCCTTGTACAATTTTATCTCTTCTGTTTGAGAGTTAAATAGTACATAAGCAAGTTTTCTTAGTACTGAAAGTAAACAGTTTCTTGGTTAGTCTTGTACTAGACAAGTCATCGTAGTGTTTTAGAGGATGGGACCAAATAAAAAGGCCACTCCAGTTTAAGTGTAGCAATGACAAGGCTATCCGGAATACTGAGTTATTCTTGGGTGTCCTGCAAGGCAATGAGACATTTTGTAAGCCAACATGAAGCCAATAAAACTGACTTTTTAGAGTAGAGATTTTTGTGTCAATGTAAAGCTCAAGAGCACAGTCACTAATAACAATAATTAGGTACAAAATGTGTGAAGTTTTGAACATTGTTTGCTTTTTTGAGGTAAGGCAAGGCAAGTTTATTTGTATAGCACATATTGGACACAAAGTAATTCAAAGTGCAGACAGAAAAAAAAGCATTAAAGACGCATTAAAATCACAAAACAGAAAAAGACATAAATAATTAAATAAATAATAATCATTCTAAAATTGACTTTAAAAGAGAATAGTGCACACACAGCTAAACAGAATCATTTTAAGGATGGATTTGAACATTGCTGGAGCAGAGGCCTGTCTCACATCTTCAGGAAGATGCTATAACACAAGTACATCAACAATTTACATTTTGTTAATTGTAAATTGCCTTTTTTGTTGTGGCATTTCACCCTAACAAGCAAACAATTTACATGTTTTTGTTTTTGAAAAGTGGCTATGTGTCATATTAGAACCCCTTATGTTCATTTTTTAAGTACAGGGGTGTGGGTGGGGGTAGGGGGTAGGTGAAAACAGGAATTTTCTGAACACTTGAGCCTCAGATGCAGGACAATAAAGGATTGATGCATGAATCAATCAAAATACAACTTTGAGTAAACTAATGATGAAGAAACACTGTTGTGACAATTCTAAAAGCTCATAAGTTGATTTTATATGATGTCTCTATTAAAATATTGAAAACTGCCCCATCTCGGATTAAGATTAAGCACCTGAAACCAATCCTATTATTTTAAGACTCTTTCCATCAGTAAAACCGGTTTAGGTCACCCCAAATACAATGAACGTTTTTGTCATTCACATGTTAAAGGAATAATATATTTCTATGTTTTTGACAACAGGTATTAAAGTTGTTTTCCCTGTGTCATAGCTGTGTCGTGTGAGGTGAGTGAGTGGGCCCAGTGGTCGGGCTGTGCTGAGCCGTGTCGAGCCGCTGTGCGCAGGAGAAGCCGGAGCGTCCTGAGAGAGAGGCAGAACGGAGGACGTCCCTGCCCTCACCTGGAGGAGCAGGCCGGCTGTGCGCAGTACTGGACTCAACACGGCCACTGCCATAGTTCACTGGGTCAGTTTATGTGGTCTGAAATGTCTGCGTGTGGATGGACATTTTCAGTCAGTCTCATTTGTAAGATAAGTTGGATTTGATTTTGGTACTGGCTGTGTTTACTTTCACGCCAAACATTTGATCATTATTTGATTTCTGGAGTTAGCAAATAACTTGTACCCTGTTACCTCTTTTAAAAAGGAAAATGTCGCCAAAAAAAAAAAAGTCAAACAAATGTGGAAAAGACATAAATGAAAGAGAAAATGTAAAAAATTGAAAGAGTTATATTAAAATGCAAAAATTAAGTTACCAGATGTTTCTCTCGTGCATGTAAACACAGCAAAATCAGGTCAAATGATTGGGTTATATGATTATTCTAGTCATCTGATTTTTTTCTGGCCATGTAAATGGACCCACTATAATTAAGAGTAAGATGCAAAGTAGATCCATGGGATTTTTATGGCTTGAAGGGCAGCAGTGACTCAGAGTTTATTCCAGTCCCTAACATTGGCACATTTCGCTTCACCCGCCTTGCCTGTGAGAATAAGGTGTGTGCTTGAGTGATTGGTGGTAGTGTTGTCACAATACTAAAGAAGAAAAAGGCTCATACCACATGCCCATACCACAACAATAATAAAACACACTTTTTTATACAATAGAAATTAATCTTCTACACATCTTTAATGTTACCACACGGCCTCATAATGGATCAAATGGATATGGAAAAGATGACAATGAGCATCTAGTTCTGATAATAGTTTTAGTATCAATTGCTTATCAATACTTTTAACAACCCTAATTAGTAGCCTCTTTTAGCTTAGTCTGCAGATGTGGCTGCAGAAGTAACATGCCACAGGTGTTGCTGGGTGAATGAATAATAAAGCTTCTGAAGCACAGAACAAAAGTAAGACAGCATCATCATTTTGTCTAACTAGGAGTCAGGAGACCTTCAACATTTGAATGTAAATGTGCCGTTAAACTTATATGTAGTTTTGAGACAAACAGTGGCAGCATAATAAAACCATAAAACCATGCACTTGTCTAATTTTAGCCTAATGCTTTAAGTTTTTTCTGACCAGTTTGAGTCTCTACACAGTATTATACTGCCAGAGCATTTGAATAGAAACTAAATGTACATACCTCACTCTTATTCAACAGTTCCAGCTCTCATCACCAGCAGTGGCTATGGCAACGCCAGGAAGAAACGAGAAATTCCCGACAGTGAAGTGACAGGGTAAACACATTGTACCCATCGACAAAGTGCACTAAATGAGACGCCTGCATCGAGAGGGAGGGTTCGAGGAGCTGTGGTTTCACAATCTGGAGAAAGGAGAGAAAAAACACTGAATGTGTAGTTGAAGAGGGCTTTTTCTATTTTTTTAGATTATCCCCATAATGATAGTGAGGCAATATTACGTTAATTCAATTCATGTGTTAAAACATGCCTTTAAACGTGTTAGTTAAGGTTTATTTATCAGACAAATGTCAAATGTCCCTAAAACTAATCACAAATGGACAGAAATATCACAACATTACTTTTTGTATTTTTAATCAGCTCTTTTTGTAACATTTCTTAAACGATATACTCTGCCTATCTTCAAAAAAAACATTAATGATATTATCTACATTTCGATATATTACCCATTACATTATATTGAATTTAGAACTCAGGAACAAAAAGTGGGCCAGGTTGAATATACAGCTGTTTAAATGATATCTTACTGAAAGAAATAAAAATGTACCATCGTTTCCAGTTAGTTTTGTAATCAGTTATGAAGCATGATACATCTAAAGGATTCTCTACTAACACCCATATCAACTTGTTTTTATTATCTTTTTATTTTTTTATGAAAGCCATTTTAGACCAGCAACAGATTTTAATTGTGTGTTTGTAGCCTGCTGACAAACAGGATTATTAATGACTAATTAAATGTCCACTTTTGAAGGCAGAATCGCAGTAGTTGTTACTCCTAAATGAACCTGTCGTTGCTGCCGCTCTGTGTGTGCAGGTACTGTGTGCGATTCCAGCTGACCTCGCTTACGGAGGAGTGTGCTCAGAGCAGAGGCGCACACACTCGATGGATGCAGTACCTGAGGGAGGGGCACCAGGTGTGTGTGGAGTGCCAGCCTCCCGCCCTGGCTCAAGGACAGGCCCACTGCGCTGGAGACGGAGAGAGCCCACACAGCACAGACATCGGGTAAAACTCACAACAACAAAATATGCTAGTCGTTGTCATCCTTCATTCAAGATGTCTTGGTTTTCAAAACAGTGTCCAGATGACGACCTTTGGAAACTTTTCTACGAACAAAATACTGTCAATAAAGCCCAAAATGATCTTAATCAGCCACAACATTTTAGACAAAAACAGGAACAAAAGTTCATGTTCCAGTGTCCTGTTGGTTGTGTTTAAGTATTTTGACTTGACTATTTGACTTTGATTCTTGCATGTTTTAGTAATCCTGTATTATCCTGCATTTAAGGCTTGAGGGCTTGAGGGAAAAAAATAGTTTAATTCTTAATTTAGTTGTTTAAAATTAAAGATATACTATGTAGGTTTTCTAGTTGAGGGTTTGTCACTTGATTTTCTCATAAAATTGTTTTTCTTTCTCCTGGACGGTTCCATAGTATGATATAAACTGATCTATGTTTCATTCATCCAGTTAAAGGAGTTTTTATTGCCCAAATTACTTGGTTTGTTGCTTGTCTCCATGGAGATCTCCTGAAGAATAAAATGTTTCATACCCTCCACTTGCAAACTACATAGTGCCCCTTTAAGACTTTGAGTGTAGGGTTCTAAAATGGCAAGTAGCCACTTAAAAGGAAAATCCACTGCTTGTGAAATCACAAGAGGACGGGGCTAACCAATTCTGCAGTTTTGAACAGGTAGTCAATGGATCTCTTTCTATTATTAAGCTGTTTTACATCAATACTGTGGTTTACAATTAACAAAATGTAAAATGATGATCTGTTGTAATTTATTACCAAGTAGCTGAAAAAACCCTGTGCTTGGGGGAAAAAATGAAAAAGGGCTTATCCATTCACAGATTCCATTCACTTTTAGGTAATATGTGCAACATTTTCAGTTACATTTTGGCACATTCCTGATTGACTGTCATAATATAGTCCTCATGATTATTTATTTATTTAATATCCACAACAATTAAATTAGCAACACATTTTTTTAGACCCTAAGTAGTGTCAAAAAGTACTTCCTTCCTCCACCACAAGAGGCCAGCAGAGCTCCCCGTTGGTTGGAGGTGTGCCTGTGCCCGTGCCTGTGCCCGTGCCTGTGCCTGTCTGTGCCTGTGCCGTGACTGTGCTCGTGTTGCAGGTTTCCGTCTCTCCAGTGGCAGGCCGTGGGGAATCCTCGCTGCAGAGGCGTTTGGAGGCGCGTGGAGAGGCTCGACACCTGCTCCTGCCCCACAGCGCACAGCTTCCTCTTCATCTGATACATCTTGCTCTGGACTCTCCAGAAAAGTACCAGGTTGGCTTAATTATAGTTAGAATCAATTTATATTCAATTCAGAAATGTTATCAATGTTTTTATTATGTATTTTCATTATGCAAATACACTTGATAATTAGCTTTTTGTAAGCCTGCAAAATGAAAATGTACATGTTAATTATAGTGTAAGTTAGTTTTGTTTGTTTTCCTCATAGTGACACATCACAATTTTCAATTTTATTTTTCTCTTATTTTAAATGAATTGAACACCTTTAAAAATAAATGCCCTGAACATAAACAATGCAGACTTCTAATCAGTGCTATTGAACACTAGAAAAATAGTCAAATTTCTTCCTCCAAAATCTGAATTCTCGATTTCTCCAAACTGCATGCTTTTCCTGGCAGCGGATTTGCTATAGTCTTTTATTAGAGATGACTAATTGCATAGCTCCAGTGGAAATACTACTCGGAGTCTGTGAACACAAAATATCCTCTTTCTTACAGGCTACCATATCAATCATACTGACTTGGCTATTTTGATCATATAATCCTAATTCCCTCACGTCTGAATAGTCCATAGCTATATTTGTAACTCAAGGGATGAAACCCTCGCTGTTTGGCTAAATGTAGGCAATGCTTTGAACAAATGATGCTTAATGTTATGACCATAGGTGTGTCATTTTATTATGTATTATGCCTAACTTTGAGATATGAGGTGTTATTTGCATATCAGTGGTCATATAATGGGAATGACTGATGTACACATTCATAAGCATTATTTAACTCCTGTCATCATGTAAGAAGTAAATCAAACAACATGGAAAAGTTAAGTGATTTCATTTATTTCCTTTTTGACTCATTCAAGGGAACTGTTGCTTTTCTTAAGAAATAAAAATATCTTGGGACATTGAGACTCTTTTTTAAAAACAAGTCATAACAAGTACTGGCTCTTGTGTGTGAAACTTCACCAGTCACAACGCCGAAGTTACAACATGCACTGAACAGTAACATTGATACAGAAACGACAGCTTAGAAAGTCAACAAGTAAAAAGGTTTTGTTTCTTGTTTTTCATTTACAAAACAGACAGCCTCGGGACCTACAAACAACATTGTACAAGAGCTGGCTAAGAGATATAATTTTTTCCCCTGTTACACTTTACAAAGATGATGGCTTAGGCAAGGTTGGGGTCAATTCCTCTGAGTATACGCTGTAGAAAAAATAGAGCTTTTGTAACATAGGGTCGTGTTGTTGCTTGAAATGTGTTTTGTGCTGCTATTTTGAGACTGGTTTGTTGTAAGATGTCCATTTTGTCCTCCCGAATGGACCCCAACCCTGTAATACAGTGCTCTAAAACTGCAAGTGTGATATTTGGAAACAATGTGTCCTGTGTAAGGGATTATGAGCAAAAACAATGGATATAGCAGCTAAAGCAACAATTAAATTCATCTAAATGCATTTTACTGTACATTTTGTGCTCTTCATCTTTGTCCTTCATATAATGATGAACTTTTTTCATGGGGATTGCAGTAAAATTAAAAGCTTGTAGATGTTCAAAATGGTTAAAGATGGCACTCACAAAGAAAAAATACAAACAGTGAACGTCATGTTATGATCTCACAGTATCACCGTCATAACATGCATGAATTCTCAATACAGTTAAAATGGCAGTACCTAATGTTTTTATTGTAGACATATTCTCATTCCAATGTGCGTTTTGTTCACAAACTATTGATTGTCTTTTATTGTTGAGATAAAAGTTTTATATGGTCCCTGACTACAGATAAAAATAAGTCTAAAAGCTCGAAATACTGAGTTTTCAGAATAAAACGACCCTGTTTTCATGTGATGGTGATGCAATAAATTATTAAAACAAACAAGCATAGAGCGCATTTTAGTGTAAAGAACATCAATGCACAAGCAACGGGATAAAGGGTTAAAAAAATGTAAAAAGTGTATTTCAACAGAATGTTAGCCACCAAAAATAAAGCAAACCAATAACCGTGTGCAATGTCAGTGCCTAGGTAGAAAGAATTAGAAGAGGGTAAAAAAAAAACAATATTTATTTAATTGAATAAGAACGCTGTACTGTTCCACACGTATACATTTGAATTTTGACACAAAACCAAACGTGTATTATTATTGTTAAAGCCTGTTTGTTCTATTGATAACTCATTTTCTATATAAAGCATAAATCTATTATTGTGTCCTCTTCTAAAAAGGAACGAGAACAGCTCCTCAACAAAATGCTTTCACAGCTTCCACCCTAATTATCAAGGACATAACTAGCATTAATTACTGCTATAAATAAAGCCATTAAATAAGGAGCCAAATCCTGATGTTCTCCACCAGGTAACTGATATTACACACAAGCAGAAGATTGACTCTCAAGAGTTGAACTATTCTTCATATGTACAATTTGACATGATTTGGTAGCTAGTAGTTATTGTTAATTTATGACAATCTGATTAGCTCGCTGTATTACAAAGCTTGTGCAGCCATGTTGTTTACAAATCAAGAAAATAACATGCATTTCTTTATTATAAATTATGAATTCAGATAAGAACAGAAGTGTGGTCATAAATGAACACTTTGCCTTGTGCTCATGGCCTCATTGTTGTTATGTAAGCATACATTGTGAATGCAAAATGAAAAAGCTGCTAAATCTCATCCATAATGTACAGTCTGATTCAGAGGCATCCCTTTTAAACCTCTCCTCCCCTACAAGTAAACAAATTAGGGTTCTGCTTACGTAATCATTATTTCCTAAGTGGACAACGGTTCAATAAAGCATCCTTAAAACTATAATATGCAAGCGGAAATGTGATTACAGAATATGGTAAAGCGCTGGATTCCCAAAGCTTGCATGCATTGGAAACAGTTCATTCTTCTCCATTAGGCAGCAGTTCCTTTTGCTCTAGTGCCCTCACCACACACATACCTGTGCCACACACACACACACACACACACACACACACACACACACACACACACACACACACACACACACACACACACACACACACACACACACACACACACACACACACACACACACACACACACACACACACACACACACACACACACACACACACACACACACACACACACACACACACACACTCTAGCATCTCACAGTCATTGCTATTCCATTCACACCATGCCTCCTTTCATGGGCCGAGCAAATGAAATGGTTCAACTGAGCGATTAAAACCGGAAATGAAATCTGGTTGGTAGATCATAATCTAAAAACCAACACTCTAAAATGTATGTCAAATATGCCTGAACAATATGTCACAATCAAATCAAAATTGCAATCTGAATTGACCAAGATGTTACCCAAATAGCAGAGGTTGTAATTTTTTGTAATAGAATGTCCACTTCAAACAACAATATATCCTGTATTTACAGGTTTACCCTAAAGTTTAAACCTTTACAAACGGTTGTGAATTGCATGGGGTTCTTGATTTAATTTAGCAGTTAGATATTACTCCATATTAACATGTTTGCAATGTGCACTGTACACAGGATTTCTGCAGGGCATTAAAAGCATTAAAATTCATTACATTGACAAAAATAAAAAATAAATAAGGCCTTAACAAAAAAGATTTATCCATCAACATAATAAATATAAACATGATAAAAATAAAAGAGCAAATAATCATCACAGTCCAAGTCTCCCCAATCAGCCAATCAGAAGTGTGTGTCAACGACAGTAGCTTTTACTGGGAAATTTAACATTCAAATATATCTTGAATCCCGTGCACTGGATTTATTGAATGCAGATTTTAATAGCTTAAATCAAATCAAGAAGATCATCAAAAAGATTAGGTTCCAAACATACCAAACATTTAAAGTGGGGTACTTTATTACATTCTCCTCATTCTGCTGCCCAATGGAATTGATCCAAACCTGTAGTTTTCACATGGTAAAAGTGTATGCGTTTTTTTTTGTTGTTTTTTTGGTCATTTGTCCAAAATTGAGTAGAACTAATTTAAAACTGCCATGTGTATTTTGGGGCTGTGAAAAGTATGTATACATAAAGCACAGATTTGACAGTAAGTCAGTTTATCTAAATTGTAAATAAATAGTGGCATTTTTTCAAAGAAATTAAACCTTGACGTTTCTCTGTCGCAGCAAATTGTCTGTTGTTAATACCAGTGTGCGTGTTATGTAAGATGTTAGAAAACAAACAATGCAGTACGCTAAAAAAAAAGGAGTGTTGGGAAAAACACACACACAAAGCATTTAAGCAGTGCAATGGAGACGCTTGCTACAAATTATCATGAATGCAAAACGACCACATTGTATTTTGATGGGGGCCGTGCTTGGGTCACTCTGCTTCTTGTGTGTGAGCATACGTCTCATGCAATCAAGCCTCCTGAAGCCCAATTATCAAAGCCACACAGAGCAGTGGTGAACGGGCAGCTGTGGTCACCATGGAAACTAAGTGTGTCTGTTTTTTCCACAAGATTGTCTTTAGTACCTACGTAGAGTGTTTTTGGAGACGGTTTGTGCTGATGCCATGTTGAAGAACATCTTTATTTTTCTTTATTCTTTAATATATTATTGTACAGTAAAATCCTCTAACTAATTAAACATGTCATCTATGTCTTTGGCTGCTTTTGTGATACATAGACCTGTGCATGCTGAAGATCTGGCAAGTCTGGCCAGGCAAACCTTTACAGACAACACCTGAAACCCAGTCGATTCATCTTGAACCATGATGCAAATGCAAGGTAAAGAGGTTAATGTTTTTAAAGGGTAAAGCTCAAGTAAGTGACCTCAGGGCTTCAGTAAAGGAACAGCTCATGACTATTGTGGGTCTGAAGCTCTGGAGCATTGTGGCACGGCAGAGGTTTGTTCCTTCTAATTTCTTCTAGTTTAATGGCATATTCTTTCTGCCCTGCTTCATAGTAATAAAGATTCAGGCTGGCCAGACTTGTTACTTACAGAAAGTAAAAGTCATGAAGTCATAATTCATAAGTTGTGAAGGACTCAACATGTTGTTATGATGGTGCTAGCATGCATCATTCATGTGCACTTTATGCAACAAAGAAACTGCAGAAGCAGTAGGAAAAATGCTTTTTAAATTATACTGAGGTGAAGATAATATTCACTAGTGTAGATATGAAAGATTACAGAATACTGTTGAGCGTTCTTTCTTATTGGTGACTGACCACAGCCTTATAACTGCAGCCACTGTTCCAGAACATCAAACGTATACACACTGTACTCTTCAGATCAAATGTAAAGATTTTCAAATCACTGTTTCTATACATAACTTTCTTATCTACTTCATATAAAAATAAATCAGCTAAGACAATCTCAACAGTGTATTCACTGTATCCATTCACACTGCCATGCACACTCGAGGACATGCACGCTCCCTACAAATGTCAATGACTAAGGCCAGGATTGGGAATGGTGGGCACAAGTTAGTAGCTTATAGGCTTGTAGGTCCACTCCTGCATCTCCAAAGTACAGAATGTGACTTGGGACAGGGGGCAGTTGGGATTTTTTTCCCTTATTGAGACAGAGACTCCACATTCAGCACAGAAAATTCATAGCTGTGAAAATAATTCCCGTAGGAATCTCTGATCACATCCGTTGGCTACCAGGAGGGCTCTGAAGTAAAAGTATTAGGAATGAACTGAAGAAGGGGCAGTGACATTCTCAAATTGAAAGGTGTTCCCAGAGTATCCACCACACAACTCTTTTTCTAACCTAAACCCCCTAGTGGTGAGTTCAGGTAATACGGGCATTGTTTTAAGCCGTAATTCTGAGTTTCTTATCCACTATTGAACCTCAGAGATTTTTGTCTAAAGTATTTTGCCGTCCTCTGTCCCCTTTTCGCCCACGTCCCATCTCGGGCCCAACATGGTTCTCGTGAAGACCCAGTGGGAACAAACAGTTTTGCCCCAGCATTTTTTGAGCAGTCTCAAAATGGTTGGTTCCCCTCTGGTAGTTCCTGCTAATGTTGCACTTGGGACTAGATCTGGATAGCAGTCTCTCTGATGGGCTGGTGTCCGAAACGTCCCTGTGATGTTCATCGTCGTCTGTGTCTGCGTCAATGTACTTACTGATAGACGAGTCATGGAAAGTGAAAACCGTGGGCCCAAGTGAGGCGCATTCAGGGGATTTTGGCGGGGTCCTGCTGCTGGCGGTGGTGTAAACCGAAACCTCCGGGCTCAACAAAGAGTCTGACAGAACTGACGAATCCGAAAGAGGTGATGGTCCGGACTCCCCATCGCTACGGCAACTCCCTTTAGACACGAGTCCCTTTGAGGAATTTCCGGAAAAGAACAATTTCTTGGCAGTTTCTGAACATGTTGGTTTTGTGACTGAAATCGGCGTTAGTATAGACTCTGGTGTGTGCTTTTGACCGACGGTGTTGCTTGCCTGACTGGGCAGTGCTATGATGGGACTGTGCGAGAAGAGGTTCGTCTCCTGAGTACCCAAGTCTATCGTCGGAGCGTGCAGGAAACGTGGATTTTCCTGAAAGTCTGTTGCGCAACTGATGTAACTGTCGATGCTAGACAAACTTTTCATATCCCCAATTCCTCCTAGAACCACTGCTCCGTGATCTTGAATTGGATCTAGTTCTATCTCATCTCTGTGCTTGCCTGTGCGAGACCCTTTTGCGTTCAGATTGGGTTGTGACTGTGTTTTGGCCATCTGGTTATACATCTCCTCCAGCTTCTGCACATCGATTCTCTGCGGACTCCTGGTCTTGCTTGGTGAACCCATCTCTTGTGCGTTGAAAGATCGATTTGAGCTTGTTTCCGAGGCCTGTCTCTTGGGTGTCCACTTCCACCTGCTCGGTGAGAGATGGTTGTCGTGTGGTCTTTCGCTTTTCTCTACCACGACGTCCATCAACTCCGCGCTTCGAGCAAACGCCTCCTTCAGATTCATGGACACAATGCTACCATTACGTTTCGCCCTCTCCAGTGCCTCCCTTCGTTTAAGTGCTTTCTCTTGCCTCTTCTGCTCTTTGTAGAACTCAGAGAAGTTATTTACAATGATTGGGATAGGTAGGGCGATGACCAACACTCCAGCTATACAACATAAACCTCCGACTATTTTCCCAAGGAGAGTCTTTGGATAGATGTCTCCGTAGCCAACAGTTGTCATGGTGATCGTCGCCCACCAGAATGAAGCTGGAATGCTTTTGAACTTTGTGTCCTCTTCGTCTTTCTCTGCAAAAAACACCAAGCTGGAGAAGATCATGATGCCCATCGCCAGAAAAAGAATAAGTAGACCAAGCTCATTGTAGCTTCTTCTGAGAGTAAACCCCAAAGACTGCAGACCGGTAGAGTGACGAGCCAACTTCAGAATACGCAAGATTCGCATGATCCGAAAAATCTGGACAACGCGGCGGACATTTTGGAATTGCAATACGCTTTTGTTGGATTCTGTCAGGAATATGGTGACGTAGTAGGGGAGGATAGCCAGCAGATCAATGACATTTAAAGGGCCCTTGAAGAACTTCCATTTGTTGGGTGAGGAGAGGAAGCGGAGAAGGTACTCCATGGTGAACCAGGCGATGCACACGGCCTCGATGTGGGCCAGCTGAGGGTTGTCGGTGGACTGACCATACTCGTCTGTGTCCTGGAGTTCCGGGAGGGTGTTCAGCGACAGCGCGATGGTGGAGAGTACGATGAAGAGAATGGAGATGATTGCTAGAATCTGTGGGCAGAGAAAGATAAGATTTTGTCAGTAAGGATTAAAATAATAAAGCAAAACATTTGAAGATTTGGGTTTCTGCTGCTATTAGTTGAAGTCGTGCTGTCACCTGTCTGTTGCTATTTGCCAATCAGCTTTGCATCTCATTCAATCACTTCTCAAGCTTTCACATAAATTTCACATAAATTAATCTACCCTCCAAAAAACCCTCCATTCCTTGCACTCATCTGTCCGTGTCTCTGCTAGTTGAATTACTCTAAAGAGATTTTTATAGATTTGTGATGGTTGGTTTGGACTGGTTGGAATGGTTGAATATAGCTTTGTTATACTATATTATTCAATGTTTTATTTGAATGACTTTTTACATGCATAAGGACATGTCCAATAGGATCATTGAGGAGATGGAGTGATGTGTTAAAGGACAAAATCCATGGGCTGCTGTTGATAGAACAAAAGCATATAGTACAACATTTGTTTCAGTTAATGGGCTCAGCGTATCTCTTCTTTAAAGCATGCAATCTCTCTCTTTTTTCCTTCCACATGTGCAAAAGTACATCTACCTCCTAGTGTTCAGTGATTTGAATATTGACCAGGCATAAGCTGTATGCCCCAGGTCCCTCATCCCCAACCCTGGAGTCCCAAAACTGGAGATATGAGCAGCTCTTATGAACATGTGAAAATCAATCTTGTTTCATTCCCTTCAAGGACTGTTTCTCCATGCATCCCTCCCACCCACTGATGGATAAGGATATTGCGGAGATCCTGGGATAAAATATGCAATATAATGTCTCATCCTGGTAATCTCTTCTATCAAAACAACCTAGATGTTCATACTGAAAAAAAAAATGCAAACATGCTCCAAATTGTTCTTGATCATAAGAAATTTTGTGCAAGTACCTTCTTATAAAATATTTACTATGCTAATATACTAAACCAGGTCCAAATAATGACATGGTATAAAATGGTTTAACTTGGAAAAACTAAACAAGGTTGAAGTTCTGACCTATGAATGTATTCACACTTCATTATGTAGTTCTAAATTGAGCCTATTTTAGTTGTGATGTCGGCTTGGTTTGGTCTGTAACAGATCTAAACTAAACCATGACAAAACCATGTCTTTTCCAGCATTAAACCAGTTGTAAACCAGGCCAAAAATACCAAAATACTCTGGACAACAATTATCTTCAAAATCATTATTGAATAGAGTTCCTGTGTTTATTTACCCATCTACTCTACAGCAAACAGTGTCATTGATAGTTTAAACCAACTTTCCATAACACTTTGGTTAAGTGTGTGATTTGTAACTTATGGGACTTATTTATGGTAATTAATATTACCATTACTGACTATTTTAGTTCTGTGGTGACAATACTGCATACTGCTCCATACTGCACTGAGGTGCACAAGTGTCTTTTCAGAAAAAAACAAACAAAAAAACAATACATTTCACAATTCACAAAGAAGCTCTCTTTGGGTTGGGATAAGTCTTACTATGTCCAAATGCTCAGAAGATCAAACCGCTCAGCGGTGCCATTTTTCAACAGTAAACAAAATTTACAAGGCAATTGTTGGGAATGTTTTGAAATACTATTTTTTGTTATTTTTGTCAAATATTTATACAGTTATATCCATTAACTCTTTACTTTCCCAAGCATTACTTGATGCATTTATATTCCAAAGGACATAGGCCTGCATTAAAATACATTTCAGTAAAAGCCTGGAGCCCATGGCTGCCAATATCCTTCACAAATCCTGTTATACAGATATAAGATGACACCTGCTAGTGCAATATCACATTATGAAGGATGTTAGAAGATTAGAATCTTCAGATTGTACCATAGAGATGTGGCCAATCACAGGCTTGGATTCAAAGGGTGTTAAGTTAGAGATGCTCTTATTGGACACTGCACACAATGAAACTAATCCATTTATACATCACACCAAATTGCAGAAGATATGACTACACTAGATTTAGACACCATTTCTCGTTGTGTTTTTGGAACAAATTACTTCAGCATTTCTCTCAATAAAATATGTCCTATTGTCAAAAACCTGACAAATCCTTCAAAGAGATGCTTGGGGCTTTTAAATTATCTGGAGCAATTCATAGCAATGTGGGTACAAATAGGTCAACAGCCACAGTGCCCCGGCCATACTCTAACACGATATAAAGTGCTAGCTTAAGAGGTTCGACTTCATCTACAGCCAATTAGAGTGAAGCACGCTGTTGCCATAGAGTTGTGGCAGCCCTACAGCTCAACAGAATGCTATCTGTATATTTCTTCTCTAACCTGGTTCATGTGCCCCAAAGGAGACTATTTAAATCAAACTTAAAGAGTAGATGTTAGGCTCAGGAGAGACCAGGGCGGAGCAGCAGGACTGCACTGAATTGAATGGAAATGTCCTTGTTGAAATGTCCTTGTTAAAATTTTCAGTTCAGCAGAATTAATATTATAAAACAGCACTAACATTTTTGGGAAATTTCAATATGTTAGTCATAACAAAACACAAACTCACCTTACCCCCCAAGTATTAGTAGCAGTAGTAGTAGTAATAAGTATTGAAAATCAGACACTAATCGATACTAAAACGAGTAAATACACTAAATAATAATAAATAAACTAAACTAAAAATACACTAAATACTCATATGACCATGTATCGATACTAAAAATAATCCCTTTAACAGGGCAAAATTTGACCTTTTGTGTGTTAGAGAACAGTTTTAGAATGATCTTGAGCTTTATCAGAACTAGTATAAAGCCAAATGTTTAATAATAAAGAAAGTACTATTATTTAGTGTTGAAAATGTCTAAAACCTTGACCAAAAAATGTAATTATCCTTGTGGAACTAAAATCTATATCGAGGGTCTATTATATTTCTTAGTATCAAATCAAATTTGAAATTTTTGTATTGTGAAACCCCATCTACAGTATAACTTTATTCTCCAAGTAAACTGGATTTTGAATATGTGCAAGTTAGATTAGGTTAATGCCATACTGTGCAACATTCCAGACAATATGACAATAACATCTCCACAGAAAGAAGCAGGTGGCACACTGTCCACCAGGAAAGTTCACCTTTAAAGCAATCACTATATGTAACTTCTGAGAACCACAGCAACCATCTGGAGGAAGCTTATATGAATTCATGAATAAAGAACAAACCTGTTTTCAATGTGAGTCTATAGTCTGATAGGTCAAAAGTTGTATAAACAGAACAGGAATTTGCACATTAAACTGTCAAAGCTTTAAAAACAGATTCCATTTCTTATACAAACCTGTATTTACACAAATTCGGGAGCAGCAAAGATGACTCCTCTTTGTGCTTGAATTTTGTGCTCACACTTGCACATTCACCATATCAAAATTTGGAATAAACCAAGACTGAACTAGAAAACAAAACCTGGACTAGACTGGACCAAACAAGGACCAAGCCAAGCCCACACCAGGAGTACACCAAGATCAAATTAGGACCAAATAAGAACAAGTGAAAGCACTTTTACAGTAAAGTAGGTGGTGTATTGTTGAACACAAGGTTTGAAGCTGCAAAAATAATCAAAGAAAGATATTTATACACACAGAGGACAAATACGTGCAACATTTGAATACTGGCAACACCCACAACTTGTCTTGCTCTATTTTTGGTTCAAGATCAAACTCAAAAAAGCCAATGACTTTGAGTGGATTCTATGTGGTGACGGCCTATTAAAAGAGGCTAGTGCCAAGGGACAAGCCTATCTGCAGGAGAGAGGACACATTGACTAAAGGGTTAGAGGGAGCGCGGCAGAGTGACAGGAAATCCCACGGTGAGCTGGAACAAAGCCCTGGTCTGTCGCGATTATGGCAAACTGTCATGTCCGCCCCCAGACACCATACTCTGCACGGAAAGCCATCATCTCTGAGACAAGGTGACACTAAGGTATAATAGAGTGAGCCCCTATGAAGAACATGCTTCATGGTTCAATCATTACTTTTGACTTTTAGATCTAATGTGATGACTTTTCCAAATACAAAAGTGTTATACACAACACAGTGGAGCAATGTGGTCCCTACACGTTTCATGCCAAGTACCACCGAAATAAACAACTAAATTATTTAGCCTTCTGAGTACCACCAGGTCTAAACCAGGTCTATAACTAAACTACAGCCATGACAAGTCTACAATAGGTAGACCTTCTATGGCTTTCTTCAAAAGTTCTAAATAGGACTAACCAATGGAGGGAAAATGTGGAAAAATAAATAAACTAGAACTGAAGAGAAGTCTGCTCACTACCAGAGCAAGCTTGCATACTGCCAGTGGCACCACAGTTTGAGAGCCTCTGCATTAGTGTAAAGGGTTATTTGTTGGTTATTTCAATTGGTAAATTAGAAATAACATACTTAATTGTACCTTATTTCAATAAAAAGGAAAGGGAAAAAAGAGCTTTTGCATCTTTTTACTGGCACTGTATTTTCACAAGAGACCTGCAGGGGGAGCTCTATCGCTGAAGTTACTTAATTCTGCTTTAATACAAATAATATTATATAAACCATAACGTAAGAGTATGTGGTGTTTTGATAGAAGCTACAAACTTAAAAAGGTTGTGCCAAGGGCATCTGTTAAATTGAGACCATATTGTTTTTGTAATAGATCTACTACGGTATGCCCATTTTCTATTAGGAATCTTTTACATAGTTTCCCTACAGTTGTGCCAAACAATATTACAATATTAACTATGTGAAAGTGCTTACTGGTGAAGCTTTTGTGAAGAAAGATGCTCTTTGTAAGAGGTGGCTGTGGCCCAGTAACTGTGAATAATCCTTTGTGCTCCAGAGGTGTTTGTCAGGGTCAAACCCATATATCAGCGTTTTCCCAGGAGTACAGAAAACCTTGAACTTTGCTCATTGTGAACTACTGTTCAGTAGTTCACAATGAAGGGTGTGAAAGTTAACTACTATTATTATTATTATACCAAGGTCCCAAGGTCAAAGCTTATTATTATTATGATTATCATTATTATTATTGCTGTAGTTTTTTGTTTTTTTTTTGTAGTTATGGCTGTCAAATATAGCCCCTCATATTTATTTGTTTTGTTTATAATGAGCACAATCTGACTGAATTGGAAGGAATGCTGAGATAATTACCAAAAGACAGCTAAAAGCCTGCTCCATTTTAGAAAGGGATATGAGTCAGTTATTAAAGTAAAATTCACTGTAAATGTCATGATTGCAGGGTCAGACTGGACAAAGTAGTAATTAACTTTTCCATCCTGACTTGCCCCTCCCTGCCCTTGGCCTGCCCCAGAGGTTTGTATCTCACAGTGCATTAGGTTTGCTCCCGTCCCGAGCGGCAGCAGAGGAACTCCCTGGCTCGCTGCTTCTCACTTGGCATCTCTCTCATTAGCAGCAAAAGGAGCTACACTGACTGTAGTAGTGCTCTGTCAGGGGACGAGCCGCTCCTCAGACAGGGCCGCGGGCCGGGACATATACACACATCTACTACTACCTCCAACAAAACCAAGGAAACGGGGCGGGAGTAAAATGTCACCCACAAGAGAGGCAAAAAACGGATCAGACCTTTGCATGACTAGAAAAACAGTGCAACAGAGAAGTTAAAGTATTTATTCTATAGTGAAGTATTCAGGTCCACAATCGTAAAACTTTTGTGGTTTCAGTTAGTGATGCACCAGTACTGAAACTGGTATCGAATATATTTACTGGCTCTTATTGGTCTGGATCATCTTTTTGATTTAGCAGTTTTGTCATATGTTATTCGCGTTTTAAAATAAATGCTATTTTTAGTCTCTGCAGAGGTATCAGTTAACATCGAGGATTGGCAAATACTTAAAGCCCAAGTATCAAAATCAGTATCGGATCTGAAGAAGCTGGATCTGTGCATTCCTAGTTCCCTTCTCTTCCAGAGAGCTTTGATTTATTGTATGTGTTTGATGATTATTTGGGCAGGACAGAGCATGATTTCCATTCATTCTTCAGCATTAACAAACACACTGTTAATAATACAGTGTGCTTTAAGACTGAAGGTAAGGTGGGTGAAGTGTCTTGCTCAACAACACAATAACAGTATGCCCTGCCCCACTACTATAGTGCTGTATTTCCACCAGGCCCAGTTTATCTTAAAGATCAGACAAGATTGAGCATTTACTGTCAGAGATGAGCTAAGCCTGGAGCTACAGTTGCCCTGAGGTTGACTGATTGACTAAACTATGAGTGAACAACATGTTGTAGTTTGAACTGTTTACCCCGTCCAGACTCAACTTAAACTCAAACAGTCTGGGATACTCAGTTGTTCATGTTATCATCATATACAGTATGCTCCTGGCTGGACAACATAATTGTCCCTTACAGTGTTGCCTCTTCATGTTTATCACTCAACATAATGCCATTCAAACTGCATTAGTGATGTCCTTCAGTCTTTTCTTTCTCAAATGTTTTAATTATATTTCCCTGCATTCATGAGTTCTTTCCCTCTCCCGTTGAACTCATGAACACTTTGTAACACCTGCCACTTTAACAATATATTATATAAGAACTATCTATTTGCACTGCCACATTTGCACATTTGCACTGTCTGCCAACTGTACATTTCTGTATATAGTCTTAGTCTATCCATCTTAGTCTATTTTATTCTTAATTTTATGCATGCCCCTTTTATATATTTTATTATATTTTATTCATTGTTTTATGTTGCACCTTACGCCGAAGCAAGTTCCTATGTTTGTGAATTTTTGATCACTGACAATAAACCATTTCTGATTCTGATTCTGATTGTATGAAGGACTCTTACCTGAACTTAAAGAAATAAAGTCAGGTTCAGCAGTTTTATTTGGTTGGTGGTTGTAATTTGGGCAACTTAAAGGACACATATTTTGCATTATGTGCTCTTGAGTGTTGAGAAAAGAAAGTGTTGTCTTAACAAGTCTTTGAGTTGTTGGCAGGAGAAGTTCATTTAACCATCAGTCCTGGACTTGGCGACTTAAATTGGCTATTCAAGCCTGACTCTGCTTCTACACACTGAGATTTAAATAGTAGCTACACTATTTATAGCAAAACGCTTCTGTGAGACAAGTTGATTAAGGAAACTGATACTGTTAGAGAAGGACACATTCTGTAACAGTTGAATGACGTCCATCACGTTTACAGCTAATCACATAGTAATGTCAACAACTGGAACTGGAGGCACACTCGCTAAGACTGTGCTCGAGACATGGAGTACCTCTGCTTTGGCATCTCGTGTTTTAGAAAGTGGTCCACAGAGAGCACACATCCCTTTTTATCAGTCAGGCTTTTCTACATTGGAAATTGAGTTAGAGCTCCATCTACTGGCTGCAACAAGAATTACCTAGGTGAGATAAACAGCTAGCTTGCCCCCAGTATAGAAAACTTTAAAATTTAGAACATTGTGCTTTTTGAGGCTCAGAGAAGAGAGGACTTACAAAGCACAATTCATTAAACAAGCATAAATGAAGCTTAATACAACTCTTTTTGATGCCACAACAATGTTATAACATGTTTAAAAGCTCAAAAAAGTAATTTTTCGTTAGTATGTGTCCATTAACTCATCATGTTCTCCATCTAAGCTCCAGATGTTTAGGTGCGTCTGACTTGAACGTCTTTCGGTTCCTTCTTTTTCTGTGACCGCGCAGCTCTCCAATCCAGCTCTGACTGCCAACCCCGTCGCCATGACAACCCCCGTGGCAGCTCGACAGGAGGTGGCGTCGTCGACCTGCCTCGGAAACAGCAGCCTCTCCTCCCATCCCTGATTTGTCTTACACCCGCCTCTTCCATGTTCCCCTCGAGTCTCTGTAGGTTTTTTTGATTTGGGTCAGATTGCGTTGGGGATGAACCTCTTTCTTTTAGTGTTGCCATTTATAGCTCACATTGTCTTCACAAAAGGGGCAAGGGACAAGGTCTGTGCTCATTGTGCCAGTCCCAAGCTTTGATAATCGGGATGAATCACTGTAGTTTTGGTGTAAAACATTTGCTTATTATAATTTTGCAGGCATGGGAAAAGTGACCAATCCCGACAAAAATAAATGCAAAGAAAATGGGCTAACAGAGTAAGCCTGTGCTCATTGTGCCAGTCCCAAGCTTTGGTAATTGGGGAGAATTGTTTTAGCTTCGAAATACAGTGTAAAACATTGCATGCCAATTATAATATCTGCAATATGAAAATGATGAATGTTTAGGTGATCAAATCAGCCCAAAATAAATACAAAGAACTGGCTGAAGAGGTGAATCTGGCAGTAAACCTAATGATGAAGAAGTTAATCAATTAGAAATGTGGGATTTGACATGGCAGCTCAGACAAGAAAAGAGTAAAATAAAATACTGCATGAACATTTAAATCGTTGAACATTTGTATGGTTAAAAGTCTTTTCATCACACGCGTCGATCCTTATCTTTCGACAGCTGTTGTTCGCGTTATTGTAATTCTAACATGGATTGGTTTTCAGCTCTGATTGTGAATGTGCAGTACTCGACCTCTCGCTCGTCCTCGATGCTGTAGGAGAGAGAGAAAGAGAGAGAGAGAGGAGGAAGGAGTTTCCATGGAGACGGGAGGAGACTGAGGCTCCCACTTTTCCCCCGGCGTCGCAGAGAAACACTGGCACTGGCTTCTCTGTGGTCTCCAACACTTCCAACTTAGAACAGCACAGACGGATCAGAGCTCATCACACGGACAGAATAAAAAGGGTTTGAAATTTGTCTTTTCTCAAGCCATCTGTTTAATCATCATCAGCCCATCTATTTAAAAGGCCAGACAATAAAAATAAAATAAAACCTGTTATCAGGTTTTATTTATTGTCATTTCCCAGCTATTGTGTAATTTATATTGATTTGACTCTGTGCATAGAACATCACTTGGGTTGTTTACTTTTAAATTGTACTGCATTAGTGTTAGCATTGAGACCCAAACACGTCCCTTTATAAACTCACAAGTGCCCTTTGGTGAAGTTTTGTAAAGTCTTTAACATGTTTCAGAGACGTCCAACACAACTCACTGTTCACTGCACGATCTGTGAGTATTTATTCATTTTAGTGACTGGGCGAAAAAGCCATAGAAATTAATTGGACAGAAAGTACTGAGCTAGCCATAAAAAAAAAAAAAAAATAGACCCACTGCCACCTTGTGTGTGTGAGTCAATTTGAACTTGTTTACATTATGGTTGCTAGGTATTAGTTTTTGCTGCTCGTGTCCAACCAGATAGTAACTGTACAAAACTGTCAAACTGGAGATGAATAAGCAAAATGTTTAAGAAAAAATTTGATTTGATCATGTTCACTACGTTTTAGTGAAATGTGACGTATATCATATAGACTTTAAACTTACACATACGAGAACCAACTACTTTGTCCTCAAAGATCAACTGCACTCTGAATCTACTAAAAATAGAGACAACTGTTAAATACACAGACCAAGGGCTTAAACCCTTTTATTCTTCTTCACCTTTGTGGTGATGAGAAATGTAAATTTTCTTGCCAACAATGGTAAATGGTAAATGGTCACATATTTATACAGCGCTTTACATCAGGGAACCATTCACCCATTCACTCACACATTCACACACCAGTGTACGCAGACACTGGGGACAAGGCGGGTTAAGTGTCTTGCCCAAGGATACAACGGCAGTATTCACCTGCGGGAGCAATTGCACCGCCAACCTGTGGGTCAGTGGATCTGACCGCTCAACCAAGGATGTTTTATGTCAGGAGCGGGATTTGAATCGCCGACCTTCGGATCAGAAGACAATCTCTCTGCCAACTGAGCTACTGCCACCCACAAGAAGGAGAAAGTGCATAAGGCCTGTCAAAATTTGATGTGTCAGTTATTGTGCAGAAAATATCATGATAAACTATGAAATTGAAACTACGTTACCTCACTGGAAGTAACTCCCAGTAAATCCCAGTAAAGCCTATTCCAAATGAACCATAAGCAAAACTGTAAATAAATAAACAGAATGAAACACTAGGAAGTTAATTAGTGTCATTTATGAGCTGTATATGCTAGTTATTCAACCCTGCACATCTGCAATTTGGCTAAAGCAACCAAAAAATGACATGTTTCTTTGTGAAAAAATATTGCTCCAGCCTTCATTGATTGAACACTACTTCGATACTGTAATTGTGACAAGCTCAGACATGGCTTACAGCCGACATACGTGATGTCAGCGTGGACCTTCACCACGTCAGACAGACACAGACACAAAGGGGACTGAGAAGTGTTGCTCTAGCTCTTTATCTAAACTAAAGGATAGAGAACAGTCTGAAGTTCAGGTCAAAATGTAAAATGTATTGTCCTTCTGATTGGTAGAGAGAGAGACAGTGGACTTCTGTTTACCTTTAATATGTTCTTATTAAAGGTAATAAGCCCTGCGACGAGTTGGCCACTGTCCAGGGTGTACCCCGCCTAAGGCCCAAAGTCACTGGGATAGGCTCCAGTCACCCGCGACCCCTAACGGGAATAAGCGGTAGAAAATGAATGAATGAATGTTCTTATTAAATATTTGTCTAGCTTTGCTATAAGCTGACTGTATAGAACATCCAGGTCTACAATTGACAATAACTGCAGACTCTCCAAATGTAGCTCAGCGTTTGCACAGAAGGCGATAAAGAATGAAACAAGCTCCCAGACAGGTTTATGACAGGTCTTTATGACAGGTGAGACGACACATTTCACCAAAACACAGTGAACATGATTAGATTATAGATTTAACTAAACATTTTACCTATTTCTCTCCAGTTTGACAGTTTTTTTTTTAATGTATAATGTTACTTCCTGGTTGGACATGAGCAGCAGATGTGATGCTCATCTGTTACCTAGCAACCATACTGTAAACAAGAGCCGACCTCCATTTAAAGGTCCCATAACATGCAAAATCGACTTTTCAGAGGTTTTAACCTTCCTACAGTGCTATTTGGGCCTCGTATGTGTGCCCAAAGTGGTTTTTTGATTGATTCCCGCATGCTTTCACTAGAGAACTGTCTCTTCCGTCCCCCTCGGCTGAGCAGCAGACGGGGGGCTCCTCACCAGGATGACGCGCTTCACTAGGATGACGCGGCGCTCAAGCCACGCCTCCAGGAAGCGCGCAGCCGCAGAATAAAAACAGCTAATGCTAATGCTACACAGTAATTACACGATGGATACGACAGATCGAAGAGTTAGCTTGTTATTTACCAAACGGCAATGTCCGTCGTTGAGGTACTGGAGCACGTCAAACTCCAGGTCAGATCCAGGACGTAGGACTCAGCACGACGCACCGTTTGTGTATCGCTGTTTACCGGAGCACCCGGCGCATGCGCACCATCTCCGCTCTAGGCTTCGTCACGGGTTGGGAAGGGGAGCCGCGCGGGTTGGGCGGGGGAGGCGCGCGAGTTGGGCGGGGGAGGCAGTCTGCTCTCTGTTCGGGGGCGTCAGATCTCAGAGTGAGCCGTTTGCTTTTGCAAGGAGGGGGGCCAGTCCAAGAAATGGGTGTTTTTTGGAAACTGTTATGTTATGGATATTGCACAACGCAAAAATGTATCAACAAAGCCCTTAGAATAGACAGTGTAAAGGGGAAAATAGCAGAATATGGGACCTTTAAATTACACAATAGTTAGGAATTGACCATAAATAACAACCGATGACATCTTTATTTTGTTGAATGGTCGTTTAAATTGTCAAGAAAATGTGTCAGTTGCTGTAATATTTTAAATGCTTTATTTTAAATGGCATGTTGCTTATTGATGACATCACAGAGGGAATCTGTTTTTGCTACTTCCTGTCATTTCACTCGTTTATTTTTCAAACTTTCTTCACAATCCGCAACTTCATGGATGTAAAACTATGATAAATATTTACCACAGGTTCTATCCCACCAAACAAAGTCATAACTAGAAAAACATGAGAACCTATCATATGAACTTTAAACTTTTCGTAGACCTGAGGGATTTCTCATGTTACTGCAGAAAAGTTCTTCAGAAAGTCAGCACTGATTTATATTTGCATTTATTAAACTGTAAAGTAGTCCAGTATGGTAATTTCTAGTGTGGGACTATGTGAAGTGTGATTTAAGGGAGACTGTGTGGTTTGATTGTAAATGACAGATATTTGGATGTGTTGTTAACCTGCCCGGGGACTGTAGATGGAAAACTGGCAAAACAAAACAAAAACGAATAAACTAAATCATCCAAAAGCCCAATCTCTATTTTCCGTTTTCCCATAATGAATAATACAGATGTTTTTGGAGCTGGTCCAAACTCTTACGCAACTTAAGTGGATTGCATTGTTTCCTGACTGCGTTCTAAAATACAACACAGATTACATAAATGTTCAGACCAGACATTTTGGACTGCCCTAGAACTTGTGTCTGTACTACGCTCTCGAGACCAAAAGTGCAACGCCCATCGAGTACAGCTCTAATGTACGGAGGAAATCTGTGTCCGCGACCATCCATCTCCTCAATGAATCCCACCTCATCTCCTCCGATGTTCAATTATTCATGCATTTCAGATGAAGAAGAGAATCCAGACTCAGCATCTATATTTAAACTAGAGCTGTGCGGCGAGGGCGGTATAAATAGAAACAGTATAGGCGCTGGTCTGGCACACGACACGGCAGCAACATCGTCCAACACTCAGGCCAGCTGCTCTTATGGAGAGAAAACTGAGGAAGTTCAACAGCGTCACTTTGTCCAGCTTACGTATTCAATTCCAAAGAGAAGCACAAGAATAGTGTCTTTATGTAGAGCCCAGTCCAGTGTTGACAGTATAATGCTATCTTATTGTATTGCTATTTGTAAATTGCAGTTTTCGTCCATTTGGTTTGTCTGTATTGATCTATTTTAATCCAACAAACTTGGGTCAAGACACTCATGCAATTGTGCATGTTGGATTATATACGTAATGATTACCATTACCATTATACAATATATAATATAAATATGTGTAATTAAAAATTGAGGTCCATTGAGGTTCATTTCTAATCATCAATGATAAGCTTGAATCTTTAAGAGTCTTCCAAGAGGAAAAAAATGTATTTATAAAAAAATGTTTGGCCTCTCATTATAGGTTTGTCTTGTTTATGTTTAGGACATCAATAATGAAAGAAAGCTATTTTAAATATAACAAAATAAACATCATTGATTAATACTAATAATTTAAGTTTAGGGTATGCTTCATTAATCCCTCGTGAGGGACATTCACTCTCTGCATTTAAGCATTCTTCACTGCTGCAGGGGTGACCTGTCATGAGCAGTGAGCTGCAGTGAGCAGCGTCCAGGGACCAGACCCAGATGTGGAGCTCAGCTTGGTCAAGACAACTACGGCTGGAGGATTCCTGCATCCAGACACGAGGAGACATGGAAACATGCAGACTCCACACAGAAAGACTCGGTCTGGACTAGGAGTCAAACCTGCAACCTTCTTGCTGTGAGGTGTGTGCCACCGTACCTCAAAACTCAACTCACAAGGTTTGCAATAACTTTTTTGTGTATTTTATTCTGAGAATCGCTGAAACGCATTATGTTCTGTTTGTTCTAACATTACCCAAATTTTCTCTTATAAATTAGAAAGTGTATTGTAAAAGCAGAACTTTGAGAGAGGAGTCGGACCTCAATGCGGTCTTCATCTAATTATAAAAGCTTTTATCTATTGCAAACCTGTAAAGACCCACGTATGTCACTGTAACACTTTGGCTGTTCAAGGGTGGTCCACCCTGCGTCACTTTCCAGTTTTAAAGCTAGGCTAAAGGCCAAGAAATCATGCATGTGACCAGTAGTGATGTGCGACAGGATTTGTGCGAGCTAAGAACAAGTTAGACATATTTATTTACAAACTTCCTCCCTTCACGGCGCTGTGCTAAATAAAGCGGTGATGTAATGACAATGCAATACTGTCCAGGTGTGTTGTGTCAGGACGCAGATGGACCGCCCTAGATCTATATCTGGCATGTCGCCCACAAGAAGCATTTGCAAAGAGAAGACAGAAACTATACAGATGATGAATAACATTTTCACCTGAAAAGAAAAAGAAAATGTACCTTTTTTCATTACTTTGCATGTTGTTCACACAGTCATTGATTCATTTAGTTTATTTTGTTGACCTCGCAATTATTTATAAATGTCTATAAATCTGTGACCTAAAAATATAATAAACTACAAACACTTGTCATGTATGTATGTTTAGTATGTCAGCTGATTATTAATTCAAATCTAATAGCATATTTAATGCTTTAAAGCTAAAACATTTCTCTTTACTTTGGGACTAAATCATAATATAAATTGTGACCATTGTAAAGTAAAATTAAGTCTTTAAATCAAAAAAATAGTACCTTTTTATCTGTCTGTTTATGTTGTATTAACTTTGTTACTTCATTGTTCAAGTTTAATTTCAAAAAGCTGGTTACATAGAGGAAATTGTGATCTAATTAGACAGTGTTGAATAAAAGAATATTCCGTAATTGTAAACTCATGATACTGTATTTCTTCTCAAATTAACACTAAACTGTGAGAATGTTCCATATTTCTACAAACAAACAAAACCAAGCGTGCACAGGTACGACTGCATTAGTACTCCAGCACATCTGCATAGTGCTGCTGGTGCACTTTGCCCAAGTTTATTTTTACTGAAATCCAAGAACGTCACAAGATCCTAGGCAGACAGCAGCTCAAGAGGAAGAAATGTAAACACGAGCGAAGCATTGATTTGAAACACAAAAACTCGCACACACAAACTCACACAAACTCGCACAAACAGCAGTGAATCAGAGGCGGCGGAGAGTCGGTGACAGTTGCCATGGAGACAGCGACATTGAACTTTTAAAACATTTTAGTGACGGCAAAGAAGGAGACGAAAAAGAAGACAGGATACGCAGACAAGTTCAAAGATAAGGCAGAAAATACAAAAATGTTACTGTTCTATTCAGGACCAGGAAATGAAGACATGGAGGAAGTTTGACAAGCATGTTCTCAAGGAAACTACTGTCACTGCAGGATTTCACTAACACAGAGCCTCAATAAAAGTAGTAACCTAAAACATTATGCATTAGTATGGAGGCGAAAGTGAAGTGGAACATAATGATTTCTAGGGAGAAACTGGAAAAATAACCTTGGAATATCACAACATATGAAAAATCAAGCTGGTTTTGGTCAAAGATAACCACTCAGATACAAGGGGGTGATATTAGAGCCTGGTTTAAAGACATTAACTATTGGGTTGTATATTTGTTTTCTTATAAGGAGACTAGGATAGACTAGGATAGACTCACTTGTGCATTTTTTAACATGGCAAACACAAATGATTCTCTTTGTGAAGCTCAAATGCAATTTTGAGGCTAGAAAATCATACTTTTTACATTCCTTGTAACTGAAAAGCGAACAAACTTCCTGTTCTGCACTCAGATGCCCTTCTGTTCTGTGCTCAGTGATTCTCGTGGCTCAGCTCTGTCAGATTGAATGAGTACTTGTAGAAATAATTAAGCACACTCCAAGGTGAGTTTTTTTTAACATAAACAAACCTTTCAAAGCAAATACTTTTAGACATTATAGGCTAACCTCTTTACTATAATTAGCAACTGATCAGTATTGAATTGAATTAGGTGGTTGTGGATAAAATGAAAATGTTATTTTGGTTAAGTTTAGGGCTTTGGAACGCTTTTCCGCTTACATAGAACTTTTAGGGTGTTAATCATTTTTACATTGTTATTACATACACGTATAAAGCTCTCGATGAAAGACACAAGTGCATTTCTGAAGGAAAAGGAAGGAGAACCACAGAAAGAAGAAGAAGGGGCGTCTGATTACAGGACTTCTCGGTGCAGGGCATAAGAGTGCAGCCTCCAGGTCCACAGATTCACCCTTCTCCACTAAATAGTTACTTTTTTTTAACTAAAAACCAAAAGCATTTTTATCTGATGTCAATGATTCAAAGTGTATTATGGTTTACTTAATTCTGCCTTCATTTCAGACTTCTGAACATTCTGACATCGGGTTCTGATTAGCTCTGAGATGTTTACAGTTCTGACCACTCATAGAGCACAATGCAACGGGGAAATGGGTTTTGGCTCATGTAAACATAAAAAATGCAAAGATCCAAACCCAAACACACAAACAAAAGCTGTAAAAAGTGTACAGAGAATATATTCAGGAACAAGAACATATGAATGACAGAAAAGACCCTATAATTCTAAGGGACAGCTGTTATGTTCACATGCTTTGTTAGAGCACATAACAGCATAAGAACAACTTTTTCCAGTTAATGCGTCAATCAGCTCTCATGCCAAAGCGTAAGGTGCACAGCAGTCTGGTTTTGTCGTTAAGTAAGTGCTTTTACAGTGCATTTTATAAATGGAAAAGATAAATTTACTCACAAAAATAGTTGTGTAAGGCTGCTTTAGATTGCTGCTGGTACGAGCAATTTATTTATTAACTTTTATTTATTTAAATGGGTAAAACACATTGAGATTGAATTCTCTTTTTAAAAGGTAACTGAGCCACAGTAGGAACTTGCAGCACAACGATCATAACATATTTTGTGTAGGATTCTTGCTCTTTAGATAATGTTGTGAAAGTTGTTTTGAATAATTTGAATATTGAGTAAATTCTTCTACATTAATTAAAACTAAAAATTAAATTAAGTAACATTGCAAACTTTCAGGTATATATATAATAAAGGTATATGATGTAATTTATGCACTTTTAATTTAACATACAATCCATATTTTGTCTAACACTTAAACCTCAACTAGTGCATTTAAAGAGTTTCAACATATGTCTGTTGGATTTACATATTATTGTCAGATTAACTGGATACTACAAAAAAAAAATCAAGATCACAATCACAAGTATATCATTGTATATCATTATTATTATTAGATTTATATATTAGCCTATACTCATTCTTGGAGGAAGACCTTTCTTTCTCAACAAAATATGGAGCCACAGAGAATATTTTCAATAAAAAACACCCAGCACATTCTTAATAAAATTTGTGTAAAAGACTACTGCTAAATAATCTCTTGCAACAAGTTTTAATCCCAAATTTATGCTCTCAGACGATATTCTGCTTTCATGCGAACCACATTGTACAGCTTTGTGTGAGCCTGGATCATCGCTATTCAGTGTCAGTGCCTCTAATCCATTTGTGAGTGGCCTGGGATTAACACAACTGAAAAACACTGATTTGGGATTAAACACTTTTAGAGTTAAAGTGTGTCCAATGGCCTCGTCATGGTACAACACACTGTGGTGATGAATTAAGGTAAAGTAGACGAAAACAAAAGGACAGTTCTAGCACCTCACTGTAAAAACTATTATCTCTGACGTTGCCAACGGTAACGGTTTAGCCAATCACGTGCTGCGACGAATGTAGGCCCTGATTGGCTGCTCATGGCCTAATAACACTGAGTAATTGGGAGCAGAAAATACGATTAATAGTAGTCAAAAAGGCCACATCATGCTGCGTAGGAATTGCATTTACATATCTTCAATTATTACACAAATTGGTGTATGCAAAAGGAGAAAGAGGAGTGGTTCTCTTCTCCAACGAGGGCCACAAAATGGTTTCAGGGGGTCCTCAGATGAAAAGGGAAGACATTTAAAGTGTTTGCAAACGTCTCAAACAAGGTGTGACACCCTCAAAATGCAATGGTAACTGTAAATTAATATTTGTTAGCGCAACAAATTAATTTATTCATGTTGGGGTTATTATTATGGAAGTTGCGACTGAGAAAGAACCACTAACAGAAACCCCAAATGTAACTGCAACCCCAAATATTGAAAATGTTTAAATTGCATTAAGTTTGCCAATGGAGTTACTGCAAAAATGACATAGATTAGAATTTTATTTCAAGGTAGCAAGTTAATTGATTAATTGCAACTAATCGATTCTTGAAATTATAATAAACTAATTTAGTAATTAAATAATTGGTCTACACATTGGTTCCAAAACATGCTAAGAGCTGAGAAAAAAACAGGTTTTCTGCGGGGTATTTAATAGCATTAAAAGTCATTCAACTAATTTAGGTAAAAATAAGGCCTTAAAATGCATTAAAAAGCATTAAATCAAATCCCTACAGGCATTAAATCTGAAAACCATTTTGACTTTTATCCATCATAACAATACATATAAATAAATATAAAGAGAAGAGTAGACAATTACTGAAATTTAACATGCAAACATATTTTGATGGTAGAAAAGGTTTCAGGGGTTGTCATCTGGATGTTTGAAGATCGAGACATTTCGACTTCTATCCAGAAGTCATTGTCAATCAGAGAGCTGGTCTGAGAACTCTGGCTTATATGCTACTCTGAGTAGTGAGAGCCCCGCCCACAGGGCGGAGTCCCATAGGCAGGGAGGAGCACGCCTGGACGAATGAGGGATTACATGGTCCATTAGCTTTTAGAAAATCATAAAGTAGTTTATTATATTCTTGTCTACTGCCCAATGGAATTACAAGCCAGCAGTTTTGACATGATAAAAGTGTAAATATCTTGAATCTTGAAATGTGGCATTAAAAGTATTAAAGCTGAGTTGCTAAAACCTGCATAAACCCTGAAGAGTCAGAGAGAATTTGAGTCATAAATATGACTCAAATTGAGCAGCACTTACATGAAAATGGTGCAGAAAGTGTTTGAATTTGTGTATTTGATGAAAACACTTACCAGGTCCTAAAACGGCTTCACTTCAGCTTCATTTGGGTCAGATTTAGTAAAAATCACGTGACAGTTGCGACTATCGATTGACAAAATGATCGATAGTTGCAAGCCTATTTCATTTATTCATCTTTCTTTCACAGTTTTGCCCAAAACCATATTACATACGCTTTTATATTTTGTATTTTGTATTGTATTTTTAATATATTTTGGGTCGAGAACGTGCAAAGACAGTCCACAACTGAAAAAGCCAATCTAACACTGCACAAAGTATAAACGATAAATTAGACAGATTTAATTGACCACCTCGTCCTGTCACAATTAAAAAACTGCTACTCCAGCTTTAAATGTTACAGCATTTAATGACATTTAAATGCTGTAACATTTACGGGTCGGCACCGACCCGTTTCCAAAATTTTAAATGCATTAAAAAACACGTAAATTAGTTTATTGCGTCAAGGCTTTTTGACTTTGTCAAGAACCTCTATATCAACAAAATAAAACAAAAAAAAAAATGTTTTCACTAAATTATAAAATGCTCTGGTTGAAATTATGACCTTTGTGTTGTTCGGGTCTGTTTCGACCCGGTTATAAAAGTCAGATTATAAAGCAATAATTAGAACCAAAACTTAAATCATAAGTGAACTGTCAGCCAAAACACTGACAGACAGCTCCTCCCCCAATCATGTGAGATTTAGGGGATGCTCATTTTGCCTTGTTTTCCTCCGTCCGCCTGGAGGAACTCTTTAAAGCCACCTCCCTCTTGAGTGGTTCTGGCTCCACAGTCCAAGTGGATGCGTCAGTCCTAGTTCATCTGCAGCCTGTCCGTCCGTGGGAGTAGGATCTCTCCTTCACTGTGGTTCTCCCCGAGGTTTCTACTTTTTCCCGTGGGGTTTTTTGTAGTTTTTCCTCGCCGCGAAGGAGGGTCAAAGGACAGGGGCATTCTGGGACAGTTATCTGAACTGCTTTTACCTGTGGCCCATCGAGGCAACTGTTGTTGTGATTTTGGGCATTATAAAAATAAATTGATTTGATTTGATTTGATTTGTTTTCCAGTATTCCTGCATATCCACATATCCAGACGTGTTACGTCAATTCCACTCATTTGAGTGGTCATTTGACTTGCAGAGTGCACATCTCCAATTTGCAGCATACGAAAATGAGAAGAGGACTTACAGTGACCCAAGTTCTGGATAGCCTTTTTGGTCAAAATGAGGGAGAGGATACAGAGCAGCATAGCGATACGCGTGAGCAGGTTTCTGAGGAGGAAGACAATGTGGACCACCACTGTTGTCTCATATTGTCCAAAAAGAAAACGGAATGTGATACTTATGTCGACTCTTCACAAAGATGCAGCTGTGTCATCAAGAAAGGAGGAGTGGACAACCTGGACAAGCTGACTGCCACCTACACTTGCCAGCGAATGACCAGGAGATGGCCAATGGTTGTGTTTTACAACATCCTTGATGTGTCTGCATGTAACGCATTTGTGTTGTGGACCCACATCCACCAAGGGTGGAACTCAACCAAAAAATCCAAGTGGAGAATGTTTCTTGAGGAGCTGGGAAATTCACTTGTCAAGCCACACATTGAGCGAATGGAACAGTTGCCCAGAGACCCAGACGCTGCCGCCTTGGTCAGACAGCTGCAGAGCTCACCTTGCACTCCGTCCACGCCCTCAGCAACACAAAGAGCATCCACAACAGCTTCCTCCTCAGTCAGCCCTGCCTCAACACCAACCAGAACAGCCACAGCCACAACCCCACTCAGGTCACCTTATTCTAAAAGAAAGAGGTGTCAAGTCTGCCCAAGCAGTAAGGACAGAAAGACAAACGTATTGTGCTTCAAGTGCAAGAAATATCTCTGCAAAGAACACACTAAAAGTGTCACTTTTTGCCACACATGCATCTAAGCACACACACATACACATGCATGTTCTTGCACACAGATACTTTTACTCTGATTTGGTATTTTGGTTTGATTTGCTGGATTGGTTGTTGTTTGTTTGACCTTGCAAGTCTATATTTTGTGTTATGCTTTTCATTTTGTGTTTATATTATATAAGTTCTATTGCTGAAAAAAATACTTTTTTGCCTTTTTCTTGAAGTAAATATATATGGGTCGAAACTGACCCGTAACACCATAGATGTTACTATAGTTAATAATATTAAAATTTAAAAATAAATAAAACACATTTATTTAAGAGATGTGTTCTAATAGTGCTTAGTAATAGTCAGGTAACACAATAACCTTTTATTTATTTATATGATTCTGTTGAGGTTCATTTTACCATTTTTTTAAATTGAAATCGTGGGGTATACTGACAAAATAAAGGCCCAGAGGCCTACACCAAAAATATTAAAACCAATATTTTCATGGATATGGAAGCCTAACAAGGTAACCAAGAGATGAGAAACAAATTGGATGATAGCTAATTGTTTTTAGTGTATTTTACAGCTGATTTAAGACACGGGTCAAAACCGACCCGTTAACATAAGAGATGGTAACAGAAAGCGAACACAAGAGGAAGGTTAAATCTAATATTTCTGAAGCCCCTTGAATTATTTCCGGTTTGAAATTCATATTATGCACGTGATAAGTCCCTGCTGCTCTTTTGCACCACTGAGAGCTGTGTCTGGACGTGCACTGATTTCAGACTTGTACTATTAATATTAATGTATGACCCCCAGAGTTACACTTTGCACAAGGCACACGAGGTCAAACACAATTGCGCTCCTGGATCCTAATGTACAACACTCCACGCTTCCGCTGCTGAGACCAGTCAGCGTAATTTACAGTGATTAAACATTTAAATTATGATTAATTTCCTACTGGGTAAAGTTCCATTTTTGAAACCTCCTCTACTGTTTCTGCATCAAAAATCACTGTCAGTCATTATGTTCATTCATTCATTCATTCATTCATTTTCTACCGCTTATTCCCGTTAGGGGTCGCGGGTGACTGGAGCCTATCCCAGTGACTTTACTCTAAGTTGTCCATAGTGTATGAATGTGAGAGTGAATGGTTGTCTGTCCTGTCTGTGCCTGTGTGTCAGCCCTGCGACGAGTTGGCCACTGTCCAGAGTCAGTCATTATGTTCTACTTTAAAAATGAGAAGGATTGCAGTGGTTTCTGAGTTGGAGGTTCTGGTACAAATAAATATCCAAATGCAATAGGATATAGGCTAGGATATAGGAAACATTTGTTAATTTTGAAATGTAGAAAATTTCACACTATCCCAAAATTGTAATGTTTTGCTTATTCAGGCATATTCTCAATCCAAATTTATTTCAAAAACCAAACACACTTGATCAGTCACAACTTGTGCTAGTTGTAATTGTATTGAAGGCCAGACACTACCGACACTTTTTTGTTTTGTTGTTTTGTTTGTTTTTTGGTCAGCTTGCTCTCTCAACATACAGGCTTTCATGCAGAAATAACAAAGCTGTCCAATCTGCTCCGATGTTTCATAATTTAATTTAATCCACTTCATCCATAGATTTCTCTGCGACATTGTAACTTCAAAGGTTGTTTTCTTAAAATGCATTTGTCAGTAACTCAGAGTCTTTCTGTAAAAGTCTGACAGAACTCACAGAAAAAATGTTGATATCTAAGTCTAAGTCTAAAAAATGAGGCGAAATTTGAATTTTCCGTCAGCTTTCAGTCAGGTGTAGTTTACTCAAAAACTAAATAAGAAATCCAATAATTCTCTCTGTACATTTTTTGTAATGTATATGTGTACAAAATGAGAAAGAGACCTGGCCTTTTTTCAGATTTAAATGTCCCAGATATATGCAATTGTGCAGTTTTTACACATTAAATGCCCAATTTCTATATGAAAACATTACATGATGAAAAACTTGTAATACATTGTTTTCTTACATTTATGTGCGTAAACTACAGGTGTTTCAAATATATTGTCAGCACATTTTTAAATTCTCTACATTAAGATAACTGTCCAACCTACAATGAAACCTCCCATCATGGATTAAAATAATGAATAATCTGGTTTAGAAGCTGTTTTATTGCTTATGGCTATGCAGATGATCAGCGCTCACTGTCCTGTTCATCAACAACACAAAACACACGTCTCCATGGAAACTATTATCAAACGCTTCCCCTGAACACGGGTTTAGGTTACTCTGGTTCAGCTGGTTTATGTAATTCGGGTCATTGTGATGAGATAAGCATTGAGTGAATATTTGAACAGTGAAATCACACGGGAATACGTTTCATATACAATGTCTGTAAAGCACACACTGTATGACAGGCTTGGAGACACATTTCACGAAAACTTTGTGAAGATGATTATGTTTAAGCTTTTACTAAACATTTTTCCTATTTGTCACCAGTTTGACAGTTTTTGTTAAGTTTATAATGTTACTTCCTGTTTGAGGTAATTCCACAACTGTTACCTAGCAACCACACTGTAAACACGGGCCAAAATTCGTGCAAATTACACAATAGTGACTTGACCATAAATAATCTCTGATGATGGTTTAAACTGTCATCTGTATTTTTCAGTGGTACGTCGCCTATTGATGACGTCACACAGGAATTCTGTTTTAGAACGTATTACTACTTCCTGTCATTTCCTGTCACTTTAATTTTTCAAAATTTCTTCACAATCTGTAATTTCTCTGATGTAAAACTATGATAAATATTTACCACTGGTTCTATCTCAACAAACAAAATGATAATTAGAAAAAATCTCAAAGAACGTTCATATAGACTTTAATTAACATCACACACAGATTTGAAAAAGGCCACGGGCAAACTGTCATACTCTGTCCTCAGAAATCCTAAAGATTTGCATATCATGTAATTACACACATCGCATAAATCCTTTTAACAGGCTCTACATCTAAATTCATTCAGATCCGCTAATTGCAGAGAAAACGTAAACAAGAGGGCGGAGTAGTTCTGAATGTTTGTAAAGGCTTATGAAATGTGCTGTTGAGTATATGGTTAGGGCACAATTATAACACAGATGAAATGAAGCTATATTTTAGGGATATCGTGACGTCGTGATAGTAAAATCACAATATCGTCGTCGTCATGTTACGATATGAAAAACAGCATGTCTACGTGAAAAAAATAATGGTTTAGCCTGCTCCATCAGATCAAAGCATTATTGATTAGAACGTATTATTGTTATTATTATTATTATCATCATTATTAATAAGAAATCAACAAGGTACATCACTGAATATGTAGCAGTCATTATTGTTGTTCCTGACATAACATGAAAATTGCACTTTAGAGTTGCCTGTGTTCATTTCTATTGTCATGGGCCTAATAATGGCAAGAGCATATTACATTATCAGTCTTCTTATTATGAACATGGATACATGTACTGACCACGCCTCCTCAGACTGAACACGCCTCCTCAGACTGACCACGCCTCCTCAGACTGACCACGCCTTCTCAGACTGTCCACGCCTCTTCAGACTGACCACTCCTCCTCAGACTGACCACGCCTCCTCAGACTGACCACTCCTCCTCAGACTGACCACGCCTCCTCAGACTGACCGCGCCTCCTCAGACTGACCTCGCCTCCTCTGACTGACCACGCCTCCTCAGACTGACCACGCTTCCTCAGACAGACCTCGAGTCCTCAGACTGACCACGCCTCCTCAGACTGACCACGCCTCCTCTGACTGACCCCGCCTCCTCAGACTGACCACGCCTCCTCAGACTGACCACGCCTCCTCAGACTGAACACGCCTCCTCAGACTGACCACGCCTCCTCAGACTGACCACGCCTTCTCAGACTGTCCACGCCTCTTCAGACTGACCACTCCTCCTCAGACTGACCACGCCTCCTCAGACTGACCACTCCTCCTCAGACTGACCACGCCTCCTCAGACTGACCGCGCCTCCTCAGACTGACCGCGCCTCCTCTGACTGACCACGCCTCCTCAGACTGACCACGCTTCCTCAGACAGACCTCGAGTCCTCAGACTGACCACGCCTCCTCAGACTGACCGCGCCTCCTCTGACTGACCACGCCTCCTCAGACTGACCACGCCTCCTCAGACTGACCACGCCTCCTCAGACTGAACACGCCTCCTCAGACTGACCACGCCTCCTCAGACTGACCACGCCTTCTCAGACTGTCCACGCCTCTTCAGACTGACCACTCCTCCTCAGACTGACCACGCCTCCTCAGACTGACCACTCCTCCTCAGACTGACCACGCCTCCTCAGACTGACCGCGCCTCCTCAGACTGACCGCGCCTCCTCTGACTGACCACGCCTCCTCAGACTGACCACGCTTCCTCAGACAGACCTCGAGTCCTCAGACTGACCACGCCTCCTCAGACTGACCGCGCCTCCTCTGACTAACCACGCCTCCTCAGACTGACCACGCTTCCTCAGACAGACCTCGAGTCCTCAGACTGACCACGCCTCGTCAGACAGACCACGCCTCCTCAGACTGACCACGCCTCCTCAGACAGACCTCGAGTCCTTAGACTGACCACGCCTCGTCAAACAGACCACACCTCCTCAGACTGACCACGCCTCCTCAGACAGATCACGCCTCCTCAGACTGTTCACTCCTCCTCAGACAGACCACGCCTCCTCAGACTGACCGCGCCTCCTCAGACTGACCGCGCCTCCTCTGACTGACCACGCCTCCTCAGACTGACCACGCCTCCTCAGACAGACCTCAAGTCCTCAGACTGACCACTCCTCCTCAGACTGACCACGCCTCCTCAGACTGACCGCGCCTCCTCAGACTGACCGCACCTCCTCTGACTGACCACGCCTCCTCAGACTGACCACGCTTCCTCAGACAGACCTCGAGTCCTCAGACTGACCACACCTCGTCAGACAGACCACGCCTCCTCAGACTGTCCACGCCTCCACAGACTGACCACTCCTCCTCAGACTGACCACGCCTCCTCAGACTGACCGCGCCTCGTCAAACAGACCACACCTCCTCAGACTGACCACGCCTCCTCAGACAGATCACGCCTCCTCAGACTGTTCACTCCTCCTCAGACAGACCACGCCTCCTCAGACTGACCACGCCTCCTCAGACTAACCGCGCCTCCTCTGACTGACCACGCCTCCTCAGACTGACCACGCCTCCTCAGACAGACCTCAAGTCCTCAGACTGACCACGCCTCATCAGACAGACCACGCCTCCTCAGACTGACCACGCCTCCTCAGACTGACCACGCCTACTGCTGCCCGGTGCTTCTGGAGAAAGATGTCCCGTGTGTGATAAAATAATTAATGTCAAAGCATGAGAAGGCACCTGATTTTAAAATGCATTTTCAGAAAGTTCAGGTGTGGCAATTAATTTGGGCAAGCCTAACAATATCACAAATAGAAATCACACAAAAATAACGGTGTAAATGAGTGTTTCCCAGCCACTGCCATTAAAACGAAACATCTCTCGAATCCACTTCACAACTGCAAACCTGAGGTGACACCACCCCAACTATCTACTTCATAATTTAACACATGCCTTGTAAAATGGTTCAAAACAGAACTCAAGCACTTCCAAAGCTCCACTCTGAACATTAATGCAGTTACTATGAAATTTTTAGCAATGCGTTCAAAGGGGTACAGAAAGTTCAAGTTAATTTCATCCATGCAGTGATTTTTATTTACCATTATAGTACAGTATATAACCCCTGAAAACAATCAAAGACATACAGATTGAGATTGAACTTCATAAAACAAAAGTTATTGGCAAAATCTTTCGTCTTGGTCGTCGGCTGGAAAGATGCCCAGAAAACCAATGTTTGTTTTTTATGTTAACAAAAGAGAATAGGAACAAATACATTTATAACCTGTCTTTGGTGGCAAATCTTAGTATATATCCTCTATTGGTTTAATTCATGGTACAATGACAGTGCACCTCTTACCAAGCAATATGCAACTCTTTGTGCTAGTACTCAGCTTGGAAAAATCAAAAGAGGATCGACGATAAGAAATGCAGAATGCTTGAGAATTTCATCTTTATATACATTCACTTGTTTAAATGGACTGGTATCTTGTCAAACTGCATAAAGTTTGCATGTTTACTTTAAAATGTATCTAATCTAAATAGTATCCAAGTCTCAAAGCAAATCATCCGATAAGGAAGTTTACTTATACTAATATTACACTAGTAATTATTATTTGGACAAATGGAAAGACATAGATGGGCTTCAGAAAGTCTCTCTATAATGTTGCAGCTCTAAACTAGGCCTATATCACAGATCAAATGCATTTAGTGCAATGTTCAAACCCATCTTCAGGAAATACAAGGGCAATACACATGAGTAAGAACGACTGTAAGTGTAAGATATTATTTGGCAGGGTCATCAAAAGTATTGAAAATCATATCCCAATCAATACTAAAACATGTATTGAAACTAGACGCTCATTTGAGTGCTGACATAATCACTTTTACAGGATGAAATATTGACCTTTCATAAATAGTTTGAATAGAATGATTTTGAGCTTAATCAGAACTAGTATAAGACCACAAGGATTAATGAAGAAAGCACTATTATTTAGTGTTGAAAATGTCAGTCAGCCATAACCTTAACCTAAAAAGTATTAAATTGGCATCGAGAATTGAGTATATTCCTTAGTAGAGTTTGACATTTTAGTAGTAACAGTACTGTCAAGTTAAGAACAACTGAATCCAAGTTTATTTTCACTTTTGGATTCACACATCTTTGTGGTTTGAAGTTATGCAGAATGTTTGGGTGTCGAAGCTGTACCAAACACCCTGCAGCCGTGCGATGCCACAGACAGGAGCAGAGGCCTGAGGAGCCGGAGCTGACACACAGCTCCAGTGACAGGCAGACAGGGCCTGGCAGCAGAGCACACATATTCAGATCAGACTCCAGGCTCCGCACATGATCCAGTCAACACTATGAGTCCAAGAAAAGACTCTGAAGACACAAGGGAAACTTTATACACAGTATCCAATACAGACACGCAAGTAAACTGTTGATTAGTTTTATGCACTTCCGTTAGAGTCTCATGTCAAGATGTCCAGACATAGAATTGTTAATATGTAAACAAAGGGTCTTGAGCAGGATCAGTCGCACCTCCCCTTTGCAGGAACACTAAACCCACCAAGTCTATCTATACTTCCTGTCATTTCTTTCTACCTCACCCTCCCTTTCTTTCATAATTCATTATTGAGCCAGAGCTTAATGATTCTTGGAACAAAATATCTATATTCTAATTGCAATTTTCTGACATGTGATTACAATAAGATTTATGTTGTAATTGCATGATTCTGCTTCATATTTTAAACATGTCCAAGGGCATGAACATTTGCGAAAAGATTGAAATATGAACTGCTAATCTTCTACAAAAATCCCATGAATTTCAGAACATTTTTGTAGTGGTCCAAACCAGTGGTCCTCAACATAGGGGTCGCGGAATAATTTCTGGGGGTCCCCAGATGATGTGGGGAAAAGTTGAAAATGTTTTAAATAATCTTAAACAAGGCTTGTCACCCTTCAAATGCAGTGGTTAATGTAGATTCCCATCGGTTCATGCCAATCTACTTTACATGTCAAGAATATAGTTACATTTGTGGTTAATTTCGACAGAAAGCGAGAAGTATTTACTTTTTGTACTTTGCCTTTTTATAGAAATGCAGCTGTGCTTTTGTATGATGTAATTTTGTGTTGTATAAAATCAGAACCATATTTGAGCAATTTATGCAGATTTCCTTGCAGTCCCTTCTAACTGTGACTGTTAAAAATGTAATTTTGATTAAATTGTGATGTATCTTGCAGCCCTGTAGAGCTACATTAAAAGAAATGGCAGAGTTCCCTAATCTGTCAGATGAGCTACTCACCCTCATCACTGCATCCTTTCACTTTTGCTTATACACAGGCATCTGTCTCATTTACAAAGCATGCGTACATACACAAATATTACGTACGTGACTTTCCACATTAAGTTTGTGATCTATAAAAAGAAAACTTGACCTAGAAATGAGCAGCACAGTCCAAAAACTCTGCACATCACTGTTTTCAGAAATGAGACAAAAGGTGAACTGTGCTCAGAGAAATTAGGAAGTTTGAAGAAGTTTGTGTGAATTTGTGTTTTGTCTGTACATACACTTCAAGAAAGTTGTATAAATGAGACCCCTGGTATCTTGATGCCCTGCTTTCACATTCTGCATCTTGCTGTCAGACTCCTGCACGTGTCATACTTCATTCAAATCTGTCTGATAAATACTTGTAATCTGCCTTTTGTTGCTGAATAGTCCATCCTAAAAAATTATGTTGTATCTGCAAGGTTACATGTCTTTCCCATGGACACAATGACAGAATTGCTCATCTCTGAATGATACAGTGAACTTTAGAGATATTGCTCCACCCAAAAAAAACAAACAAACTACTATTCAATCACAAATTCACCCCTTCGGACAGATTTATTAAACAATTAAACCATGTAAGTGACACGTGCATCCTTATTCCTGTGGCTACCATCTTGGATCACTCTCCACACATTTGTTGAACAGGAATGTGGCCAAAATGAATTTATGTGGCGTCTTCAGTGCAACATGAGAGCAGAGTAATTAGGATTAACTGGCTGCCATCTGAGGCACAAAACACTGACACAGATTTGGGATTTGGTTGTTCTGGTTTTTTGGACACAGGTGACAGAAATGACAGCTATGCATGCACCAATTTGTTCCCTAAATTTCTAACAAAAATCTTCACCTTCTCAAATTGGATTGGAAAAGTATGAAAAATGATTTCCGAGGAGCTTAGTTTCCTGTGCTGTGCCCTACTTTTAAGTTTCGACAAAATTGGTGCATAGTAACCTGTGCAGTAGAAGTCCATTTGACGGACGAAAATAGAACAATAAATTGAATGTGTGGGCTTGCAGCGTTTGAAGATACTCCTACCAAATACAGTAAGGCCATGCAAAATCACAGCAAATGTAAAAGCAACAATGGAAAACAAGGGAAAACATCTTGTGTTCGTAACAAAATTAAGTTACCCTCTCAGCAGTTAAAGCTATACTGAAATGATTATTTTTTGCGATTGAGTTGGGCATTTTAGCAGTTTAACAGTCTTTGAATAAGGCAGCCCATTAGTTAATCCTCTGTTAAGCAAAGTAAGGCGCTGACATGACTCATTTTTACTCAAATAGACAGAGCTGTTTTTCTAGTTTTGTTGTTTCTTCTATATCAGACAGTAGGTAGGAGATGATGTAATTACCTTGACATATTTTGGCGGAAACTTCTGCCTTGGTCAGAAGCGTCACACTGCGCTCGGTGTGATGTGTCTTCAGAGCTGTTGTTCCTATAGACGTGACAACCTGAGCCCCCGTTCAGGGATGAAAATTGTTAACTTATTAAGGGCTGTTTTCTCTTGTAAAGTTTTTAAAGGCATTTTTGCAAAGAAAAAAAATGTTGAGGTTGAATTGTTCTATATTGCCTTGTTTATGAAATCCCTGCAATAATAACAGTATGCAAATAAAATTCAGTCATCTTTTACTTTGCTGTTTTCTCTCTCTCTATTTGGCTGTTTTTGTAAGCAGTTTTTGTGCACCGGGCTAGACATAATATTCTTAATTAGTTTAATCTGCAATAAACGTAAAAGGTGAAATATTCAATTGTCTATTTCCAGGGGATTTGTTACATTCCAAGTTCTGGAAATATAACAATGATTATACCACAGCTCATAACAGATCCACAAAACTACTTTTCAACATCACTAAATGCCCACATTAGTTCAATAACTGCGTACACTTGGGTGACCCTGACTTTCCTTGTGCTCGTCGCCTCCAGCCATACACAGCACAATCTTATTTCCCGGTGACTCCAATCTGATTTGAGTGAAGGATGGAGCGTATTGTGGCTCCCGAGGACAGCAAACAGCAGACAGAGGTGCTTTAGATTGGGCCGGAGTCTCCCCGAGAATAATTAATGTGACATTTATGTGACATTTAGGCGGAGGTTTAGTGAAGAGGCCTGGAGAAGGGAGACTGAGATAAGAGAGACAGGAAACAGGAAACAGAGACAACTATGACATTTTCTCTTCTTATGTGAGAAGGATTTGGAACACAAAAGGTTTTCAATACACTATTGTGTTAAAGAGGAAGGAATATGACTAATCACCCAAAGTCAACTTCATGTCAAAAATATAAAATATGAAGAGTAAAACTGGTGAGTCAGGAAGAGCTATTCAAAACTGAGATCAAATGTTGTGAAATATTGTAGAATTTAACTAAAAACAAACACAAAAAAAGAAACATAAACACTCACCTAACACCATGTACCACCCAACTAAATATTTCGAGTACCACCAGATCTAAACTAGTCTAAATCTATGACAGGATTCTTCCAGGTCTGAATAGGTGTAGCAACAGTTTTTTTGTTTTTTTTTTGAACAAGAACTACATCAAAGGAGGACAAAAATGTAAATTAATGTTATTCTAAATAAAGCATAATAGAAGTGAAGAGGAATCCTCGTAAAGAAGGAGCTTGTACCACACCTTGAGAACCAGTGGTAAAGAAGATAACTTGATTTTGAGACGCTGGTGAATTAAATGAGAGACTCTTCCAACATTCCTTGCAATAATGATTTCAACGCGTAACATGATGTAGATGCAGAGACGTCCTGTATCAACATCACATCATCACACAAGTGTTTTGTCATTGCTCTATCCTTTTGTTCTCGTCACAAATCTTTTCTTTTCGTTCGTAAATGTGTTGTAAACCCTGGCTCCTGTTGATTTGCTGCTCCCTTGCTGCATATTTTACTTTTATGTAAATGTACAAATGGGTATGACTAAATATGGGTTTAACTGAAACAATTACAGACAAATGACATGTAAGACAATAATAACAGGATTAGTGCTAAAATGAAGACTGCTTCATTCACACTGTAGATGGATGCAGGTCTCTAAAACAGGACTGAAGCTGCTGCTGCTGCTGTGATCGGCCTCCGCGTCAGGGATGATAAAATTGTATTTCTGTTGCCTAGCGACCGTTTGTTTTGTGCACGTCGTTCCCATTCACCATCTGTTAATGCACCGTTACACTTGAATCTGTCTGCGCCCGGTGCAGGTTCAAAACAAAATCACACTTATCCTATTAAAAGACGATGCGAGGTTATGTATATCATGGCCTTTAATCATTTTATGTAACTCTTGTTTTTGTCAACAACGAGGCCTATTTCACAAAGTACTGCTCGTCTTTGTGCTCATGTCAGCTGATTTAATATCCATTAGAAAAGAAATGAGCAGTGCCAGAATCAAATGCTGCATTTGTTCTGATTGATAGATTTAAATCTGTTGCTTTACTGACAAATTGAGATCGGATCTGCTCCAGTCTATTTGCAATTATTTCTGCTTTTTAAATCTTTTCTAGCAAAAGACACATGCCTTTAGCTTTGCTGCATGACAATATGACATGGTTAACTTCTACAACACTTACTTATACGGTTTTCTTGACTCTTAAATAAATGCATAGGAAAACCGTAATGGCCAGAGGGACAGAGCAACCTGTACAATAATTCAGATTTTTAAAACAATTGCAAATGTTTTCTAATTCTATCACGAGAGCCCTGCGATTCTCTCAGCCTTGACACAATGAATGTATCTTGAGTTTCCTTAAATCCACTTGAGTAATAACAGCAAACACGTACATCTTAACCATGTACTTGTCCACTTGAGGCTACGTGCGGAAAACAGCATTAAGCACATCATTATTTAAAGAGATGAGCCCCTAGTTGGCTAAATTGCTTCCAAATGGTTCTCATAGTTTGACAAATGGGCAATATTAGGCCCTGATAACGGATAACCTGCACACAGCACTGTACAGTCTGACTGCAGTGGTCATCCCCGTTCTGTAGACTGCAGCGTTTTCTTCAGCACTAACACCATCTGCATTGATTTTATATCTCTTTGATTCCCATAAAGAAGACATTTCCCCGACAGACTGGTTTGTAGGCAGCTCTGACACAACTCGCACAACCTCAACGACAACAAGCTTCAAAAACAAGGCCCCAGCTGCTAATGGTTTCATTTCCTCTACAATGATTTGCTGCAAGACAAACACGGCGTTCTTCTAAAATACATTGCTAACGTAGGAAAAAAAAGAAGTCTGCTTTGATCCAATGAATTCAAGCATCAAAGGTTTCTAACATGTTCAGAGTGTGTGTCTGAGGGCGGGCGGCAGCGGTGGGTGTGGCGCTCTGATTGGACAAATGACAGCCGTGTTATGACAGATTATGGGTGATAAAACCAACGCCAAAACAACAAATGCTAATTAACCACGGCATTAATACACCTTGACATGAATGAGTAAGTTGCACAGGGTGATTCTAAGGTGTATAAAGTATGATTTTGGAAGACCTGAAAAATCTATTAACAAGGAAAATATATTTTGATTGTAACAGTTTTGAAACATGAAAAATAGAACCAGTTCTTGTACCAGATTTTTTGCACGTAATAAAGTAAAAACTGTTTTGCATCTATTCAGGGGGAAATGAGACGACAGCGCTTTCTTTGCATCTGTTTATAGAGTGATTTTTTTCTACGAGAAGAAGGAAGTCCAGCATTAACATGCTAATGTCAGTTAGCTTTACCCGGAACGGCGAAACTTGCAGTTAAAACAGTTAAAATCTTTAATTACTGATATATGTTCATTTTAACCTGGTTAATACAGAATATTTTCCTCAGATTGCTAAAACCTTAGCAGCTGTTAATTATAAGATTTGAGCTGTTGAGGTAAATCATGACTAAAGTTTATGCTTTTTTGCCCTATATTTTTATTTTATTTTTTGTACATTAGACAGTGGTTTACAGGTATTACTGCTTTGTGTTATATATCACAATAAACGATAATGATACTTGTTACATTTACATTTTATTGTTTATCGTAATATTTTCTAACAATACATTACACTTTCTGTGCGTGTGTATGTGTGTGTGTGTCAGTTAGTTTTGTGTATATTTAGTTTGTCAGTGGTTCCCAAAGTGGTTCCCAAAGTGGGTGTCAGGACCCCCGGGGGGGCGCGAGGGATGAGCTGGGGGTCGCGAGATGATTTAAACATCTAATTTGAATAAATATGATCCTGTATTTGCCCTATTTTTTAAATTAAAAAAAAAATCTTTTAGTGAAATAGGGTCTAATAAGACAATAAACTATCCAAATAACTAATATTAAACCAGATATTGCTTTGACACTTGGGGGTCTTGAGTTGGTTGCATGGCTGTTTTGGGGGTCCCAGTCAGAAAAGATTGGGAACCCCTGCACTATGTAACTTTTCTGGAAGGGGATGTGCCTGCTTGTCTCCATGGAGATGTTGCTGCTTTGCCTGCAATGTTCCAAAGCATTATATTTAATGCTTGGCAAGCCATCGCCATCACTGACTGGCGTCACCTGCTTGTTTATGCAGAAATACCCCCAGAGAAGTTACATAGTGCACCTTTAATAAGAAAGCGTATCTGCCATTTCATGGTACAGTTACATTCCTTAAATGTGGCAAAAGATAACAGAATAGCAACTTCATTACAGTTTACACAGTTTGAGCACAACTTAGTTTGTTTACAAGGCTGCCTTCTGCTGTTTCAAAACCATTAGACCTCTGTAAGTAAGTACACACTGCTAAAGTTAAAGATTTGTGTCTAATTTATTGTCTTTTTATTGAGAAAAATAGCTCTTTCTGTTATTCCAGACCATTTCAATGACAGCTTTAAGACCTTGTAAAGAGAGGATCTTCCCCCATCACTGCCTCTAACAACCCTAAATCATTCCCAACAAGCTATTTATGTCCACCAGGATATAATTCAATATCCAGCTTCCTGCAGATGATCTCAAATTCAATTGGCCGTGGAGCGCGGTGAGGGGAGCACGGCCGCAATGAAGGAGGACGTATTTCAAAGGAAAGTCACACACATGTCATGGTTTAGTGGACCGTACGGCTGTGCAATTAATCACTTTTTAATCAAGATCGAGATTCAGTCATTTGTAATTGTCAATAATATGCTTTGTTATTAATTGAGAGGTTCACAGCTAATAATCTGTCAGTAAAAGCGTGTGGTTTGGAGCAGAGTTCAGACTTTGGAGGAAGAACTTGTACAATGTTTTCATTGAATGACACTGATTAAAAGCCTTTATTTTCAGGAGATTAAAACTGTAAGCCATTTTATTTGTTTAAATAAGGGGAAAAAGTGAATTGAATGAAAAATCTTAATCAGGCGTAATGAAAAACTTGAAATAAACACATTATTTTGTCATTACATCCAGCCGTAGTGGATTTTGAGCTGAAGATTTCCAAAGCATGAAACTGGCAAACGTCAGACAGCTCTAAAAAATAATTTTCCGTCATATTAAAATGTATCATGGCTTCTCTCACAACATCGTAGTCACTGTAGTTTTGGCAAATTTGTAACATTTTCCATTCAGTGCCTCTGTGTGTTCCCTGATTTGCATGAAAGTGGATGTAAGACCAGAACAAAAACAAATCTTTGCACCATAGACAATTCTTAACAAGCTGCCAAACAGTCGACTAAAACGAATGCTACGAAACAGCAACGTCAACGACAGAAAAAGGTTACGTCTGGCTTCACTTCATCTGCTAACAATAAAAGTGCAATCGCTCAGCACATGGCATTTCATGTTCTAATGAAAGAATATTGATTTTTTTTTTTTACTGGGCTCAAAGACATTCAATTTCATCATCATTATTATACATAGGCAATCAATATGTAGAAGTCAATATTGTCGTTTTCATTATTAGATATTTCATAGGCTAAATCCAATTAATAAAAGTCATATAATGTCACAATTGCTCATCCAATAATATGATTTGCAATGAAAGAGTTTCAGAGGCATCAGCAAGAGTTCACAAAATGTTTTTCAGCTTCCTCTTTTCATATTCCAACTAACTTCTTCGCCATATCACTAAGTTTTGCACAAACTATTCCTATAGATCTAATTTATGAAGCTCCCACTAACTTCATTATCCTTCTGTCCTTACATTAATAGATTCTCCTCTCTATATATCCAGATTGAAAAAAACAACAACATACTAGTCGATACTGAAACTGGAATTGAAATTAGATACTGAAATAATTACATGAAATAGAGCCTTTCTGAATAGTTTTAGAATGGTCTTGAATGGACTTTGTCAGAAATAATAAAATACCACATGATAATATTCTACAATGGCTCTTATGGCTCTTATGGTATGAAAATTGAAACAAAATCACAATTTGAATGAACGAAATTAACAAATCTCAAAGGCTGTAATTAAGTACAATAATTTCCTCCTCTGAAACAAGTGACAAAAGACAATTAAAGCAACAAAAACACAACTAAAAGTGACAAAAACGCGATTACAAACATCAAAAATGCGATCAACGATGACAAAAACGCGACAAAAATGATATTTTAAGAGACAAAACTTGACATAAAGCAACAAAAACTCCCGAAATATTTGACACTTTTACTTGTTTAACAGTTCATATTTCACTCATTGTAAATCTAATCACAATTTCAATTCAGGCCAGAAAAATCACAATTAGATATTTTTCCTAAATCGTGCAGCTCTATTTGAATAATAAGGGGTATCAAGCCCTTTCCTTAGTATTCAAATCCAGTTTGGAATGTTCAAATGTTCAAACGTTCAAATGTTCCAGACAAAGGCTGAATGATTTTGGCAAAATATCAAATCTAAAATCTTTGAGACTTTTCTGACAAACATTGAGATTGGTACTACATTTGTGATTCATGTTTTAAGGGTTGGATTCTGTTCACTGCACTTTTTAAACCCATTCAAGAAACCTGACATCTGAGAGAACTGCTTTAACTATTTTGACTTTTACAAGCATGTTTACTCTAAACAAGCTTTTTAAGGAATGACTTGTATCTCAGAACATGTTTTAGAAGTCTAGAGCAGCTTTTACACAGAATCAGATCAGTCTTTGCGATTTTCTAATTGTGACCATTCAAATTGCGATTTTGATTTGATTGAATCTTGCAGTCCTAGTCCAAAATTCAAATTGGCTTTTGGCTTTATCTAGAAAACACGAGCAGTTCATTTCATGTACTCATAAAATAGTCATACCTCAACAACCTTAGCATTGCCACCTTCAATTCTGCTTTTGAATATGGAGGAACATTCATTTTTTATGCCAAGTTACAAATCTAACATGGGTGTAATTTGAAGAACCCACGTCTAATAAAGTCTTGCATACTTTACACTCATCAACAGTCTCATCTGCACACTCTTACCTTCGCCGCCACGGACGAGCTGGGCTTCTCGAGCAGGTCCCACAGCTTCTTGCGTTTCTCAGCGCAGCACGTGTTGTCAAACTCCTCTCCCTCTCTGTCTTTCATGTTGTCGGCCTCTCTCTTCAGCTCCTCGTTCATCTGCTCCTTCTTCTGGTGGTACCTCGCCTGGCAGCACGACTCCAGGTAGATCTCGTCGATGCCCCAGTAGTCCAGCTCCTGACTGAAGGACAGGGCGCACATCTCCTCCATCATGTGCAGTTTCCCCGTCCTGTAGAAGTTGAGGATGGACGTGAACGCTCCGGGATGGCGGTCGAAGAAGTACTCGTTCTCCTCCAGGTTGTAGTCGTCGCACACCTCCATCAGGGTCTCATGGGTGTTGCAGTCACGCAGCTTGCCCAGTCGGGTGCGTGGCAGGCGGTCCAGGGTCCTCCAGAGCACCTCGTGTGGCAGGCCCCCCACGTTGAGACGCACCCGCCGGAAGCACGTCTTGCTGCGGAGGATGTCGACGGGCTCCGGGGGCAGCGAGGTGGTGGAGCGGGAGCCGGCTTTGTTCAGCTCAGCCATGGTCTTCTCCATGTACACTCTCTTCTGAGGCAGCAGGAACATCGGGTCGGGGTTCAGAGCTCAGGGCAGAGCTTCACATCTGGTGTAACGAGATCTGAAAACAGACAATGCAGAGGTTATCGCTACAACTCTGGAGGAAAATGTAGAGCAAGGGTTTCCAAAGTGGGGTCGTGATCCTCCTGCGGGTCGCAAGACACTGAGCTGAAAGTTTGAGTCGATGAAAAAAATAGTATGATGACTTACTATTACATCAGATAGTTTGCATATTGAAAATATTTCAAGCAGCAGTTTCACAGGGTGTATGTTTTGCAGGTCTGAGTTTTAGAGGTTTTGTAGTGCATACATAATTAGAATGAAGAACAACAGACGATGTTGCGCCAATTTAAATGTAGTTTTGGTGTCCACATCCCTCCATAGGGTTGTTATTGCTTTGCCAGGAATGTTCCACAGCAAACTAATCTTGCCTGTATTTGTTTCAATCTGGGTGTTTTCATTATTCAAAATACCTTTAAAAACATGCATTCTTACTGTGGGTGGGCTTGCCTCTGCACAGATCTGATCTGTAACTTGGCCTGATAGCGCCACCAGCTGGTCTGGAGGCAGACCAGTTTAAGACAATACTACAGTATCTCCATGGAGACAAACAGTGGGAAGACCACACCACAAAACAAACAAACCAACAAACACATACAGCTTTAATGTTTTCAACACAAAAAAGCAAGGCATTTTAAAAATGTTACGCTATTTTTGATTTAGCAACTTTTCTTGAATAGGGAAACGAGAAAATGTACCATATAAGAACAGATAATACTGAATGTGCATTACATGTTATTGCATACAAGCACTCCTTCATAACAGAGATATTTATTTTATATTGATTTATATTGAGCCTAAATAGTGTGCAGTAAGGTGCAAGTGATGTAATATTAACTGAGAACACAGATGTATTAAATCAATGATGGACTCGCTGGTTCTGGAAAATTCTGCTTTGGGGCTTATGTTATATTTACAGGCCAGTAACAAATAATATGGTATTCAGTATTTTGTCTGTTAGTCACAGCTTCGACTTCAAAGTAGCATCACATTTGATTAATTTACAGAAATACAATGAAACGACACTGCATTGCATATTTCTCACAATAGCTATTTACACAACAAAAGTCCTCTGTAATAATCCATGCATTATTTTATCACAGCCTCAAATACAACTGTTGTGATCACTGACCAACTGCAAGTTATTTCTGAATTTATTAAGATAAAATTGCAATTAAAGGGGTGTTTTTCTTTCTTTCTGGCAGTTAGTATTAAATTATTACAGACACAGATCATTGTTAAAATGTGTTCACTGTAAACAACAATATGAATCTAAAATGGAACAGGTCAATTGACTTCCTGTTCAAAATTAAGAGCAAAGCCTTGCTTCTTAATAGTTGTATTTCAGTGCAGAATATTTTCTTTCTTTCTTTCTTTCTTTCTTTCTTTCTTTCTTTCTTTCTTTCTTTCTTTCTTTCTTTCTTTCTTTCTTTCTTTCTTTCTTTCTTTCTTTCTTTCTTTCTTTCTTTTTGTCCATTTTGCTACGTTCTTTACATGCTTGTCCTGGAGTCTGTCCATTCTACAAATGGCTACAACACGGTGCGTTCTTATCTTGGTTTGGTTTGAGCCCAATTTAGTCCTGAAAGACTTGGTTTGGTCCTTTTCTAGTCCTGCTGGTGCTGGGTCAGTCCTGATCTGCTCCAGGTTTAGTTCTAGATTTCGTCCTTATGGTGTGAACGCACCCATAAACTTGTACAAAAGCATTGGTCTCCATTGTCAACGCCACGATCAAGCTATGACTCACATGTTTTGAAAATACATAAAGTCGAAATCATAAATTAGATTCTTGAAGCCAATATATAAAACCACACGGAGCCTTTGAGTTAAATGTGGCAGCAGCTGGCGGTGGCTGTTGTTCTGAGAGGAGAGCTGTCCACTCAAATGGTGCTGAAAACACCAGGAGACAGAGAGCTGTGTAAACGCAGATCTTTAAGCTGAAGCCAAGCACCTCCATCTTCTGTTTACCTCCACAAACGCCTTTTCCACGACACATGAAGTGACGTGGTGAACCCTGCTCATTTTTACCGGTTTGTTTCCATTGATTATAGACGCAGTGAGATCAACACTTGGGCCTATACAGATGTGCAGTGATCACTGCGATATAAACTTTATGAGGCGTAATAGTGCCTTACGGGGAAGAAACAGCATTGTTTATGGACACTGCGCATTAATGTACACATAGAAATGTTAATTTCAAGTCGTCTCCACCCTTTTGTTCCAGTCAGAGGCTTCGAGAAATCATAAGCACCTCCACAGCACGCGCTGCTGTTGCGTAGCTACTGAGAAAACTATAATAAAACATCTAAATCAGAAAAAACTGCAGTGTTGTGACAGCCAAAACCCCGCTATCAATAACACAATCGCAGTGTTTTATATGATCCATAACGGTGCAGTTACCGGGTTCACACCGTCAGTCTGTTATCGATAATCAATACACAACATGACTAAAGATTGAACAAATGACATAAATCAGAGCCTACCGTGTTGACTTGCTGGTGTTCTGTGGTGGATGGAGGCAGCCCACACCCATCCGTATTAAAGACATTGTTTTTGCTGCACAACAAAACACAGATGTGTATTTTTCCAAAAAGAGCAGTAATTAGTTGACTATTGCCAGGGTCTAACCCAATCCATTTCCACTTCCTCGGTTTCTGACATGGCAGACACGGAGCGGGAGAGGTCCTGGTCACGGTGGGGCGTTCAGGAAAGTCCCATCGCAGCGTCTCGTCCGCAGGCTGGATCAACAAGTCTGCCCGGGGCTCGTGCGGACACGTTACCTGCGGTTCCCGTCAGCTGTTCAAGGAGGCGCCGCAGATCAGCGGAGGAGCTCCACATCTCTCTCGTCCACGGGGTTAACTCTTTCAGCGCCGCGTCATGACGCTAAACGTGTCGCCAGTGGAGACCCAGCCCTGTGTGTTTAGAGATGGGTGTAGTTCATGTGGTGTAGCGTTTACAGCCTGCGATATACAATCATATTGTTGTAAGCTCTCCGCAGCGTGACATTTGATCTCAAAGATCCACATGAGCCGAGATCAATGATGTTGTGTTTTTGAGCCGCGGTTTGGAAATCTGCCATCCTATTATAGGCCACGATGACTGCGTTTTAAATGGTCAGTGGATACAACTTGGTCCATGTCAATAATCTATTTGATCAGGTTACGGATTAATACAGTAGGCTATCCATACATTTACAAGCTCTAACCAGTGTCTTCAGTCTATTTATGGGTTCCAGCTTCCTGTTATATACAACATTTTGACCAGGTTCAGGGACAGATTCAGGTGACTTTATTGCTACCCGTAACGATGTTTTGCAGCGTTAAAACATGCTGATGACAAAAGCACTTCACAAGTCACATTAATCAATCATTTAACACATTATCAGACACACAGGTTCCCACTTTCTGCATAAAAACAACACTCAATCAACAGATGCAGTCTTTGTTTTGAAGTGTTAATTTCTATGTACGCTGCAATTTTTCATCATTTTGAAGGACAGGCGTTATATCTTATTGACAAACAAGCCAGAAGAGGTTTGTCACTTTATTCAGTAGAAAATAGACAGAGGCCAGTAAAGTGCCAGATAAATAACATCACAATAGTTTTAATAGATAAGTCACACAATATTAAATTAACCCTCCTCTTCCACTCCAGTGCTGTGTCGTCCTCAGCCTACAGCGCACCTCCAGCTCTCCGTGGGGCTGCAGCATCCCAAAGCCGAACCGACTGGGGTCCACAGGAGGGAGCCTGGCCCCTGGCTCACACAACTCTACGTCCAGATGTGTCAGGACCAGGAACACAAACCTAACACAAGAGACAGAGCTTAGGAACGACGTCATAAACAGCTAATAAAACAAACACCCTCCCCCATTGGGCTGTAATTTACATATTGATTAAGGTTCCTCTTGACACCCTTTCAGACATAACAATCTTCCCTTCTCTAGTGAAGGGAGTGCACTGGCTTACAACCTCTAGTATAGCAAGGATAAACGTGAACATTTCTTTTTCATCGTGTTTTTAAGTTTGGCCGAACACACCAGGCAATGAGTGGGATTTTGATTTTTCCCTCGGAGATGGTCTACACCAGATTTTCAGAATTTGTGATAGCCAAAACAAAGGAAAACTCTCATAAAAGTTATTATGTTGGCAATGTTTAGATTCAACATCACTAAAGAGGTTACGTAGGTAAGATTTGTGAACATAGGCGACTAGAGCCAAAATGACCAAGTAACCATTTCGAATTTCCAGGTTAGAAATATTAGTTTGCTTTTATATTAGAAAAGATTTTTAAAAATGCCAGTTTCTACCCTCAAAATTGTATTTGAGCTTCACAAAAAGTATAATTTAAAGTAAAGCATGTAATATATATCAATCGTTAATAAAAAATCTATTGTGAGGTCAACATTTCTTAGAGTTTGTCCTGTAAAACATTGAAAATCAGGATTTAGCTTCCATCAAAAACTATGTCTACTATAATCTCCTACTAAATAAACACATTATGTAAAATACAATAGTGAATGTGTTTAAACCAGGCTCTGATCTCAATCACAAGTTTACTGAGGACTTTCATTTGCCAAAACAACCTTGAATGTTCATATTTTCTGACATTCTGTGGTTCATCCCAGTTTCTCTATTTCCACTTCACTTTCACCTTCATTCCAGAATTTAAAATACTAAAAAAAAGGGTGTATTGAAAGCACATATTTAACTTGACAATGTTATGGAAATTTCCCTTGAGATGGTGCAATAATTAGAACAAAATGGCAAAAGCTTTGATCATGAGAGCAAAATATTCAACGTTACATCAGCTCAGAGATACAGATCTGAGCAGAGTGGATTATGGCACTCACTGTTTGATGGTGAAGACAGCGAACTCTTTGCCCACACACATTTTTCCGCCTGCTCCCCACGGCATGCTGTAGTGTTTCAACTGTCTTCCATCTTTGTAAAATGTGTTCTTCACTGTCCTGTTGCCATTTAGGAAACGGTCGTACTTGAACGTCTGTGTATACAAAAAAATGCTTGGTTTAAGTTAGAGGGCTTCATTTGATGGAAACAATACTTCACCTACATCTATTTGCACTGCTAGTTTTGCTCTATTGTTCTGATCTTGCTGTATCTATTGTATTTAACCTACCTACACATTTTATTTTGCAAGCTATTTTAGCAGTATTTACTTTTTACTAGTATTTTTGATTATTCTATGTTGTATGTTGCACCTTACTGCCAAAGCAAATTCACAGTTTTTGACTTTTGTTCACTGACCATAGCAATAAAATCTGCCTCTGATTCTTAACCCTTCATGCTCACTGACCTATCATTTTATCATTATTTTATATCATCTACAGAAAATTAAGGCACATATCGTCCAGAGTAAAGGTACCGATTGGACAAAAGTCTGTCAAAGATGTCAATTTTGAAATTAAGTCCAAATGTGATTTTTTTACATTTTGCGTATGTCAATTATAAGTTCAATCCAATCCATGATTGTTGGTTATTTTTGTTTCATTAATTTTGTCTGATGGCCTTCCCCATTGCCAAAAGTATACTCTAAAGATATCCATTTACTGTGTCCATGGCAGGAGTTTTGAAGCCCAAATACATAGTTTATAGTGGGATGGCAATGTCATAAACAGCTTGAGGTTTTGTTAATGTCAGACCAATATTTAATGACAGGACAGTCCCAAAACTCATGGAAATGGTGGGCTTCCTGACAACCACAAAAAGTTAGTATTTCCCAGTGAACAGTGCGTACTTTGACATGGCGTTATACAATACCGCGATATATCAGAATTCTTTCCAAACATATGATTTTATTGTCCTCCATTGAGAAGTACATATATTTTCCTATTCTTTATCCATCAATAAAAAAAAGTAATTGTTTGAGGTATAATTTTATGGCTTTGAAAGGTGCAACATTTTCTGTTTTCTGCCTGAAATGTTCCACAGCAGGGCATTAAGCGTATCTATCTCCATTTGAGAAAAGCAGGTGACGCTACAGCGAAGCCAAGAATGTTTTAGAAATAACACCGGTGATGAAACAACTGCAACATAGGTAAGTTTAATGCCATACTGCGGAACATTTCAGACAAGACATAGCATCCCCAATGTAGACAAGCAAAAACGTTACATAGTACGCCTTTAGACTATAAAGTTACGCTGCAATTAATTCTACTGTTTGGAATAGATCATGTTGGAGTATTTTGAGTTTGAATTGCCAAAGTAGGAAGAAGTAAAAAAGAGATCCGTATAAAAGAAATCTATTCTAAGTCAGAGTGCTTCAGATCTCCTCTTCTTTTTGCTTTATATTTACAATCTATGACTTGGATCCTTGAAGAGCGCCTGCTTCACATTTCCTTTCCTGTTTTTTTTTGTAAATTGGTTAAAAGAGGTTAGTCATACTGAATGTCTTAGGAGCCAAAAGACCATTGGCTAGTGTACATTTTCTAACGTCAAGTCTTGCTAAATTACATTCAGTGTTCACGTATTAGGAACGATTTTTAAGAAAGGCAAGAAGCAAAGAAAGGCACATCTAATTACGTACAAAACAGCACAGAAACATGAAGAAAGATTGATCAAAACACTTCTAGAACCATGGATTAATTTAGACTTTACCATAAATGTCCATCTATCTAATAATCAAATAAAATTACATTTTAATAAAGCTGTTGGCATTAATAATTTAAACAATTTTGGCACTGCAGTGATGTGTATGGATATATGTAGTACAGTAAATGTCATGGCGTACCTCAAAGCAAACAAACATGAAGCATCTTGGGAAATGGGGAGATGTGGCTGCGCTGATTGAAGTCAACTCTTATTTGTTTAATTTGAAGGCATTTATCACAGTGTCCCAGTGGACTCTCACGCTCAGAGATATAAATTACACTGGTTAATCCTGCCATTTGAAGAGTGCTGATAGTGCATCTACACGCCGAGGTGCTCAGTGGGAGGCATCAAGATAAAAGAGGAATACTGGAGCTATGAAGTGACTGCTAGGAGCAAAGGTTTAAGATGTTCTGAGACATTATCTGTACAGTCTAGGGCTGCAACGATTAATCAACTAATCGTGACTAGCCAACTTTACAAAATATTTTAAGTCAATTTATTTCTGGATTATAAACTGGATACAGACTCACACGGAAGATCTTTTATAACAAAGACAGCAGCCGTATTAATGTCAAATGTCAAAATGTCAAAAAAAGAATAAACTATTTTCTTCAATGATACAGATTATTCCTAAAAATCTCTATCTAGAAGTATTCAGTCACAATATTTTAGCCTTTTTTGGTTAAGATTTTATTTTAAAAGTCTCAATGTACAATAGAAATAATCGCTTGACTAGTCGACTACTAAAATAGTCATTAGTGACAGCCCAAATTCAGTCTCTTTTATTTCTTTCTGCAAGTCTTTTTTTAGTGTGTAATGATTCACATATTCATCTGCTAAAGATGGCGGATGCCCTTTTTAATAAAACTTTCTCTCCATATCCAAATGCGGCTTCAAAACTTCAGTCAAGTTGCAGTTTGTCAAGAAAAAAATTAATATTAAAGTTTGAAAATACAGGAAATGTAGCTGAGTTCTACAACAGAATCTCTCTATGTCATCAATAAGCGACAAACCATCCAAAATGCAGGGACAATTCACATGCAACAATTTTCTGACAGTCTAATTAAACAATAATTTAACAAAATAAAGGTGTTAACCGGTATTATTATTTGTCAAATCATAACTATTGTGTAATTCATTTGGATTTTGGCCCTTATTTACATCATGGTTGCTAGGTAACCACTGTGGAATCACTTTTACATATGTCACATCTGCTGCTCTTGTCCAACCAGGAAGTAAAATTATGAACCAAGATTGTACAATACTATATCGTACTAAACAATAAAGTAAGGCTGAACAATGGACATTCAACTTTTGGGGGCCCCCTAGTGGCTGATGGGGCCCTGTACATTTGCCATGTCTGCCTGAGCCTTGAAACACCCCTGCTACACTTTACCTGTGGTTGTGGGTGTATCTCTGGATTCATCTGAGGGCTGAGGAATGGAAAGAGACACACTTTGTCCCCTTTTCGGAGCAGGTACTCCCGCCCGTCGGCCATGTGCACGCTCTTGTCTTGGATCACGTCTCTGTTGATCATTACAGCTGCAGTGAGCCTGAGGGTTTCACTGAGAACGCTGTCTAAAGAGAAGACGACAAAGGGCATAATGTCAGCGCGGGCTAATTCTACAGCAGCCTCAGGAGAAATACAGACAGGTACAAACAACGCGGCCACAATCACACGATACACACTGCAATTACGTTTAACTAAAGCTCAGACATTGACTTTTACTGCACATCACCATCACAATGACTGGTTGGACAAACAAGAGTTACTGTGTTTAAAGGCCACAGACATGGCACTGCTCCATATTGAATAGATAAATGACAATAACAAAACCTATTTTAATATAACAGAATATAACTGCATTCTTTTGATAAATAAAGATGTTCTGCTTTTATTATCTTGCAAATGGGTGTTGGAAATGGTTTGTTACTATATTCAATTTCAGTTTTCTTTTTTTACTACCTTATACTAGTTCTAGTAATGATCAAGACCAGTTTTACCATTTTTATACGACAACATAATATCAAAATAAACAATAAACACAAAAATACGAATGTAATTTTTAACAATTTTCTTGATACCATTTACTACCTAATACTAGTTCTGATAATGATTAAGACCATTCTAAAACTATTTAGGAATATTTCTTTATTATCAATATTTGTTCAAAAGATTGTCTAATTTTTATACAAATATTGGTTATAACTCTAATTGGAATAAAGTTACTTTATTATTTACTGAATATGCTCATTATATAGTCCATGGATGTAACAGTTGGTAGTTAATTGGTTACATTTGGCAGCATTAGGTAATTGTAACCCTACATTTAATTGAAATACAACAGGCATGTTTTCTGCCTTTATCAGGTAAAAAAGGACGCTGCTTGTTGAAAGCTGTTTACAAAATCACACATATATATATTTTATTGTCTCTACATCACCACTCTGTATTTAACGTGTTATTAAACTCAGAAAGTGTTTGTAATTATAATGTTTGTAGCTTATATCGTCTGAGTGAGAGGATGAGCTGCGATACATGCAGCAGCTGTTTCGTACCAAACACAGGTGTGCTGGTGTGTGCTCCTGGTGACTGGACGGGGGCACACTCCAGGGGGCTGTCCTGTGGAGTTAGACTTCTGAGCTCTGATTTCACTGCCTCCATGGCCTCGGGGTGAGTGAGCAGAAAGCCAAGGAGCCAAAAGGCAGCTGGTCCGGCATTACACTGGAAAAACAAACACCAGGATTAAGCACGCAATCTTTACTCACAAGGATGCAGCGAGGTCTTTTACCACAGAGAGTAAACCATGACAACCACAGAAGAAGCTCTGAACTGAAGATACATTTAAGGAACGGACAAATTAGAGGTGATATCGATAAAATTGAGAATATCAAAAATGTATCTTCTAAATAGAGGATTAAAAAATGTCATGGCAATTGCAAAAAAACAGAAACGCCTAGGGTAATCTTCCAAACATGCATTGCAAAAATATTCAGAATACTGTTATCGAGGTACTGCCAGAAATATAGAGATATTTATTTTAGTCAATATTTCCCTTGAAATTTTTTTAAAAATATGCTGTAAATCATATATTATTTTCAATGGCTGTTTAGTGGGAAATTGCAATTTTTTTGCATTTTATTCTTAACACTGATATATATTTTTAGTTACTTAACTTCATTTATTTTAGTTCTGTTTCTTTTGCTGTTCAGCTGCATATCTGTATAATTTCCCTTTGAGGATGAATAAAAGTAATTCTGATTCTGAAAATTATCCCAATCTTATCAATAGTTTGAATTTCCTTCCCAAAACCTTCCCGGATTAAAAGTCAAAACATTCCACACACATAAAATAATAATAATGATAATTCATTCTTGCATTTGGTTCAAGATTCATTTCTAGTTTAGTTTTAGTTCAAGTTAACTTTTAAATACTTTTGTCTGGATATTTTTAAGACAAATTAGGTTATTTTTAAGCAGCAGCACCGAAATGTCAAGGTGAAAATACCTTAATTTTGTGTGAACAAACAAAAGTGAACCAACCTTAACTTCTCACACATCCTTGGAGCAGGTAATTATTGCATGAAGTTACTAAATGAAGAATGCAAAACTTTGACATAATCTTTACAATAAAAGTACAAGAGCAGTTTAAACCAATTTTAGCTGCCAGTTTTTTCCCTGTCAGTGCTGCCGTCTGACTTTGACACAGTGAGAGAATCAGAGCTGTCAGACACCTGAGCCCGGCCGCTGTAATTGCTGTGGTTAGAGGAGCTGTTCTTCTTAACTCAACACATTTTGGGTCAGGTCTCCGCTGACAGCCAGGGCAAGCAAACCTGACAGAGCCACTGCAAAAAACTTAGAAAATAATGTTTGCATTGAGCCACGAAACACTCCTGTCAGTCTAAAGAAAGTAATCGGCTGTTGTGGTTAAAGTTGTCTTCATCATAAAATGGTACTTCTAGATCGGGACTGTACAAATGTTTTCAATCGTGGGCCGGATATTGAAACACAGATAAAGTAGAGGGCCAATCGAGGACAACCGTCAATTAAAGAAAGTTACATTTATCAGAGTGTGGGGCTAGGTCATTCTTTCTTCACCTCAAGGCATATTTTTTTCACAATACAAAGATTAAAGTGCATTAGACTTTCACTAAAACATTGTGAACATAATTATTTAAACATGTAAAAAAATATGTTTCCATGGTTTGACATTGTTGTTTATCATTTTACTTCCTGGTTCGACATGAGCAGCAGATGTGACATATAACTGTTACCTAGCAACCATAATGCAAACAAGGGCCAAAGCTCAACTAATTTGTACAACAGTTATGATTTTATTAAAAAAACAACAACAACAAAACCAGCTATAAAACAACACCAATATATTTTTAAACTAATATTTAAACTATTCATTTAACTTTAACATATTCTTTTGACTTTTTTAAACTATATTTTATATTTGTCTATATGGCAGTTCTGACAAGTGGCAAATATTTATCATAGTTTTACATCCATGAAGTTGCAGTTTATGAAATTTTTAAAAATGAATATGTTTAAAATTACAAGAAGTGCTGAGTTCCCTCTACCGTCATACACTGAAAACACAAAGACGATTTACAGAAACTGAAACATTTTACAGACAATTTATACAAAAAATAAAAATAAAGGTGTTATCAGGTATTATTTATTGTCAATTCCTAACTATTTTGTAATGTATATGGATGTTGGCCCTTGTTTACACTATGGTTGCTAGGTAACAGTTGTGGAATTACCTTTATCTATGTCATATTGCTGCTCATGTACAACCAGGAAGTAACATTATAAACTTTACAAAAACGGTCAAACTGGGGACAAATAGGCAAAATGTTTCATAAAATCGTAAAATATAATCATGTTTACTTGTTGTTTAAGTGAAATGTGTCATATGCACTTTATGTAAAACTATGATACATATTTACCAATGTAATAATTAGAGAAAACATGAAAACCAATCAGCAATTTAAAGATTTATTAACCTCATGTTTTAAATAATACTTCCAAATCATGACTGTAATTTGTTATTCTAAATGCAAATTCCTGGCTGCAGCCCTGGTAGAATGACATTTCCAAAATAAACATAATCATAAAATCTATTTCTGCTTGGGTCAATATGATCGATTGTAAACAGCAGGATTCTTGCACGGGGCTCAGTGTAAGTCAGAACGAGGAGGAGGCAGTTGTGAAAATGCAACACTACTTTGTGCAGAAACACGTCTGTATCAGCTCTGGGTCTGGCACACTGAACCAGTCCAAGGCCTAATCCCTCTATTCTCTGCAGTGGTGCTCTACTTTCCTCTACAAAATGAAAGCGTGCCACGTTATAAAAATCAGATTAAGTACAAATAAACACGGCATGAAGAGCTTACAGTAAGGTATCTAAAAGTGACTTCTTCTGAGCATACAGTGAGGAAAGAAAAAGAAAAGGAGGATCACAGCTAAAGCTCCTGGATCAAAAGGCGTCTTACAGTAACAAAACATCGGCAACATATTAGCTCCACCACATGGCAGGACGACGCAACTGCATAAAAGTGTGGGAAGTGTTTGCCGCGTAAGATTGGAGGATTTTGGAGATGTTTTGAATATTGTGACCATTATACGTAACTTTTGATTGGTCCATTTATCCAAATACTTCGAATTCCCTATCCATATGTATATTTATTTCTATAACATTTACCTACCCTGGTGAATTAATGTCAATTATTTTGTGTACAATTCACTGAAGTCACTTTACCTGCCTATTTACTGTTTTCCATCAGCTGCACAGTACACAACCAAAGTCATAGCCACATATTGTACATAAAAGTGATGTAGCCTAATGATTTTGCTCTACTTGCACACTTCAGGTTCTCAAAATTTGCAAATTATGACTTAGTTTAGTGGGAGGGCACCTGTGGCAATTATGTACTATAGTTTTACATCTGTCAAGTTGCAGTTTGTGAAGAAATTTTGAAAAATTGAAGAAAAAAAAATACAGGAAGTAGGCCTGAGTTCTAAAACGGAATCCCTCTGTGATGTCATCAAAAAGAAAAAAAAAGAAAAGAACCAAAAATAAAATACAGAGACACTTTACAGACAACTGACACAACTTTTTGACAGTTTAAACAGTCATCCAACAAAATAAAAGTGTTATCATTACTTATTTATTTGTGAAATCATAACTATTGTGTAACTGATATGGATTTTGGCCTTTGTTTTTAAAATGGTTGCTAGGTAACAGTTGTAGAATTACCTCTACCTTTGTCATTGCTGCTCATGTCCAAACAGGAACAAACATTACGAATCTGTCAAACGGCCTAACCTGGAATTTATCTGACACATGTGAATGAAACCACTACTGAATTCCCTGCATTTTTTATCTGTCACTTTCCCTGGTAAATTGCCAGGACTTGTGCAGAGAAGGCGTATGTGTGACTAAAGCAAGAAAATGTTATGAATTAAAGTACAGCCCATCATTACAATGACAGAATGCATGAAGACAAATGCCATCTTAAAGGCCCTGTGCCTGATTTTTACTGATTTGAAACATGGAAAATAGAAGTTTATAAGCACTATTAAACAAGTTTCTGAGCGCAGACCGTCATGGACGTCATGGGTAAAGCTAACAAACACTAGCATGCTAATGGCGCACTCCCTGCTTTTCTCGTAGGATAAAACGCTCTATAAATAGATGCAGAGTAAACGCTATTGTCTTGTTTTCACCCAAATAGATGCTTTTACAATATATCTGTGTTGGGGCAACAACAGATTTTATTTTATTACATGCAACAAATAGGAAACATAGTCTAGGTCGTTTTTTTCTGTTTCACAACAGTAAAAATCAGGTACAGCCCCTTTAAGTGTGAACAAAGACATGGTAATGTTCTGGGACTGAAGCGTGTGTGAATGGGGTCAAAGCTGAGTCTTCTGGTAATCTGTACATGGCTATTTATCGGGATTTATGTGTGAATGGAGCTTTAGATTTATTCATCTTGATTTTTGCATATCTTTATTCTCCTAAACTATTACTGTGCGTTACACCCATTGCCAGACAAATAAAGTTTCTCTTGTATTTTTCAACCTTAAGGATATTGTGGGGCCCCGATGGAGGAAATAGAATATTAAAGATTTCTGAATGTTACAGTAAATTACTTTTGATTTGTCCATTTATCCTCAAACTCTGTTTAAAAATACATTAATCTGGACTACAGTTGTAAACAAGCATAACCTGGCAGGAGCCGCCTTTATTTGACTTTGCTCTGTCTTTGTACAATAAACAAACAAATAAATAAATAAAAAATAAAATACCATACCCTCATTAAAAATATGTCAAAAATGTTTCTTTTCGGTCTAGGGCAGAGGAGCAGATAATTTCAGAATTCTGGACACAGAACCACTCAACGTGAATTACTAATTTATTTTTATTAGGTTTTTTTTTTCTTTTTAGATTTAATTTGAAAACAGTACCAGAACAGTGATTATATTTCACCTAGTGTACTTTTGGAAAACTGATTTTAGGATTTCAACAGGACTGAATTTCTTTTTTCATTGTAATGCGTATGTTGTATTCTTGCAAATTACATTTTAAATAAGAAAAAACGAATATTTTTGTTATCTTCTTATCTATATTATGTTGCAATTGTAAATATTATTTTGGTTGTTAAATGAACAGAGTTACAGTAATTCGTGGCCTCTTTGCATTGCCACATTCATTGTACACCAAAGTTGCGCAAGGAGTGACACTGCGTTGACAAATGCATATACTGTAAACTTTGACGTCACTGTAGAACAGAAACTAAAATGTTATGGGAACTTGAAGTCATGGGTAAAACTCCACTCTGAGTAACAAGTCGAGGCTGGTCTGAAAATCAAGACTCCACTGCGCTGCCACACAGTCTTTGTTACTGCACTGAGTGGAATTTCAGAGTGTAACCTGGGCGTGGCAGTATGTTTTGACATGACACGCTTGTTTGTTTGTGGTTTATGGGTGAGAAATGCACAAGATGTGCAGATCCTGGAATGATGTCACTGACCTGTGTGGTCCAGAGCTGCAGCAGTAAAGCTCTCTTTTGCATCTCAGCATCCACCCCTTCTTTTTTTAGGAAATCAATGTAGTCCCGCTGCCAGGACTTGGATTCAAGACATTTTGGCGACAGCAGGTCCCACAGTTTCTCTCGGGCTGAGATGAACTGCTTCTTTTCAGCTAATGGTGATAGAAAATATACATAAATATTTAGAAAAGTGGTAAATCATTTAATCGATCTCTCTCTTTCTCTCATGATATAAAGTAGAAGTGCAAAGGTGCAAAGAAGTACTAAGAAGTAAGAGGTACAAAAAACTACACAAGTAAGAGTAACTATTGAGAGTAATTGTAATTGTCTGGGCGTAATATCTGATTTATAAATTCAAGTTAATTTGAAAACATTAAATAATCCACAAAACCTTCATTCATTCATTCATTTTCTACCGCTTATTCCCGTTAGGGGTCGCGGGTGACTGGAGCCTATCCCAGTGACTTTGGGCCTTAGGCGGGGTACACCCTGGACAGTGGCCAACTCGTCGCAGGGCTGACACAGAGAGACAGACAAGGACAGACAACCATTCACTCTCACATTCATTCACTAGGGACAATTTAGAGTTCTCAATTAACCTACACAGTCATGTCTTTGGACGGTGGGAGGAAGCCGGAGAACCCGGAGAGAACCCACGGTAACACGGGGAGGACATGCAGACTCCACCCAGAGAGATCGTGTGATGTTAGGGTGGTTCAGAATTCGAATCCATGATGTTGGGGTGGTCTGGGATTCGAACCCACGATCTCCTTATTGAGAGGCAGAAGCTCTAGCCGCTCTGCCACCGTGCACCTTATTTTATATATTTAGGATACACAAAACAATGAAACAGAACAGTGTGGAAGAAGTTTTGTTACTTAAATAAAAATAAAATGAATACTCAAGTAAAAGTAGCACAGACAAAAATCTATTTAAGTAAACTTTTTGAACTACCTATTTAAAAAATGTACTTTAAGAGTAAAATGTAAAAGTATTTCACACAGATCTTAAGAGCTGTTGAGGCATTAAATGTTGTGATTTCGATAAAGAATTGAGCTGATTTTTGGTCAACAGTGGCAGTTTGAATCAAAGCAGAGGCTTAAAACCTCAAAAACTTTTGGAAGATCATCGTCATGTGCTAAAATAACCCTTCAAACCATATGAAGATACTTTTTACTTCTTACATCCTGTTCCAAAATTTGAAAAGAGTAGAAAGTATAGATACCTGCTTTCAAATGTAGTAAAAGTTCAGTATCAACTGTAAAAATTACTCAAGTACAGCACAAACACTACAGCAGTTTTACTTTGTTACTTTCCACCACTATATCTGAACAAGCGGTGCAAGAACCACAAATGTTCTATTTATGTCAATTTACAGCTTTAGTCACATTTATTGATTGGAAATAATGACCAAAACTTTAACCAAAGTATTACTTCATAGTCTTCAAACAAATGATTACTCATCTAGGGCTAAGAGTATGCAGTCCTAAAACTCCTCAGAAGTCTAGTTTCATTAGATAAATGTAACTGAGTACAACGCACTTGTGGTTATTTTGTAAAACAGTGACACAATGCAATTTTATATATCTGACACATTATTTAGACACAAATTAACCCTGTTTTGTGTGAGCACCTGGCTGAATCATCTTTAAAAAACATAAATAATAAGGCCTTACCACGCTTGAGTGATTTACGAGCCAGTTTGGTGAGACGATCATCAAACTTGCGGAACTCCTTATAAACTGCAGAAGCATTACCTTCACTGCCAAATAGTGTCAGATATCCGGATCTGGACAAATAGTAACATGCCACTTTAAATGCCAACATTTAAAATTACATACCATTATCAATAGTCAATGCACTCCTTAATCAAACAACGTAATGATAGCTTACCTGAAGAGCAAGCTGTAGCAAAGGCTGAAGAGTCCATCTTGCCTCCAAGTTTTGTTGTTGAAGTCCTTCATCAGCAGATGTTGTGTATGTGTTCTCATCTTGGTACAAAGTTGGGTCAGATTTGCAGAGTGAAAATGTCTGCACGGAAAATACACATTTGCATAGTAAACAGTTTTATGTAAAGTAACAAACAGTATGAAACAGTGGTCCTTGTTTTTCACCTGTTGTTTTGCATATTTTACAATAGGGCCTTGTCTAGAGCTTCATGATCATACTCTACTCTTCAAACTAAATATTAGTTGTTTAATATTTAATCAATTACTTTTCCATCCACCTCCTCTCGTTCTTGATGCCGTTTAGCTCCAGGCCAAAGATCTGCTGCAGGAGTCTGTTCCGACTGTTTCCGACTTCCAATGAACCCACGTCGTTCAGGATGGAGTCAAACAAGTGAGGATCCAACAGCACCGTCAAGTACATTCCAGCAACACGCACCTGCAGACGGTAAAGAGTTCACGTTACATAACAACAACACTTTTCGATTAAACGTGCTCAATGCTTTCTTTTATTTTTTTCCCACGCTTGTCTCCAAACAGATGATTACACAATATGGCATGATTACACTTATATAGTCACGGAATACAGCAGGTAATAGCAAGTGAGCCAAGTTAAATAGAGTTTTAGCCAGCACAAATACTACAACATAAGGCAATATAATAAACATTTTTGAAGACGGTATTTCATTTATAATAGACTTTAAAGAGATACTGAGCTATTTTGAGAGACTGTAAGCACGCGTACTCTCTTTCCACAGATAAATTACACATCGAGTGGTGAGTCATGTGTTGTTTTAGGGGACACGACTTCTGTAAACTTCATCTTACATCAACAGTCAGTTTCAGTTTATTTATCAATCAATCACCCACAGACTTGACAAGCAACATAATGGCTCTGTAGCAAGCGATAAGACATCCTCTTCAGGTTTCAGTCCAACTTCCTCACTGGTAAAACGGGTGACAGACATAGGTTTATTTTTTATCTTCCTTCTTTGGTGTTTTGCATAGTTTGACAAGCAACTCAAAAAGATGATTTGCTCTGGAGTTTATAGCAAGCTAGCATCTAGTTACAGGTCAATACAGTTATGGATATATAGTTTTTTTAAACTTTATATCTTTTGCTCTCTTTGCACAGTGTTGTATTTTATTATATTTACCTTACCTTCTTGTATAATAACTCTACTCAAAGTCAAATAGATGAGATTTGTGATATTTAGGTATATAGTTTAAAAGTTTTCTAGTTCAGTGTCCGTCACTGATATTGTCATTAAATTGTTTTTGCGTTGCCTGGAAGGTTCCACAGTATGATATAAACTTATTTATCTTTCATTTATCCTGTTTTTATTGCCCCAAAAAAGTACTTCTTCAGAAGATTGCTTGGTTTTATTCCAGAAGAATAAAATGTTTCTTGCACTCCACCAGTAAACTATATATTGCCCCTTTAACATGATTATATTTTAGTTATAGCTTTGAACTTTGTGTTGCACTGGAATTTCTTGATCATGGGACAAAAACGTTCTCTTATCTTCTCTTATCTCACATTAACTTATCAACTTGAACTTGTAATTAAATATGTCTAAATGCCAAATTCAAGTATCAAAAAAGTATTGTTGAACACAGTTATTGCTTATTTCAGGTTTCGCAGCCCTAATATACTAATTACCCGAGTTTATTTATCAATTTTCTTACTGTAAAGATGTCTCCATGCTTCTCTTTCATTCGTGCCAAAAACTTGGCGGCATCTTTTCCAAACTCCAGGGCATGTCCCAACCAAGGAATGCTCCCTTTGTCCAGAGGTGGCTCATCCCTCAACCTGTTGAATAAAACACTGTTCAATAAAGCCGCTTGGATTTGTTGATACTTGAATAAACCAAATGCACACACAAAGTTTGGCAAAGCATGTCAGATTATGTTAGCAGTAATAAAACACAGAAAGAAAAACACACTGCAAGGAATAAGTGTTTACCTTGAACGATTCGAGAACAGGAGATAAAGTGCAAAAAGTCCACTGAGAATTGCTAAAATAGTCCATACCATAGTTCCTGTACGTCTAGCACTTTTGAGTAATGAGCCTCACACACTGAAGGCAACGTGCTTTTAAAGAGCTGCTTTACCTATGAATGTGACTTGTCAAGAGGCGGTGAAAGGTGTGGCTTAAAAGACACAGAGTGGAGTCTTGTGCAACAGCGAAAACCAGAGTCACCTCAGCAGACACCGTAATGGGTAGATCCTCCCCAAAGAGACCTTTTTAAAAGCAATATGTCATCATCTACTTTTGCCACACAAGATGTCATAATGTTGTGGCCACAGAAATGTTTACAAACCATTGATCAACTGACAAAAGACTCAGAGTGCGCCAAACTATCAAAACTGACAAGTGACGCAAATGAAGTCAATAAAAACCATGACCTAAGAATAACAGATGAATCACTAATACTTGTGTCTATACTTAACACAGTACAGTGGGATGAGTAAACAAGCGTCTATGATTAACTTGGATTAAAGTTAATGATGATGATGATCCACAGAGACAATGTATACAATAACAGAATCAAATCACAAAATAACTAGTTATTATAGTGGTAGTGGATCTGTTTTCATAATCAATATAATCCTATGCTTGGGTTTCATACAAAGGAATGATGAATGATGATAAATAAGGATTGTTGCTGTTGTTGGTGATTAGCAATTTAAAAGAAATGATTACTGGTATATCTTTTGAATGAAAATATATGAGATATTGCACAGTGGCAGAGCTCTTGCCTCCCAATAAGGAGATTGTGGGTTTAAATCCTAGACCAGACCCACGTCACACGATCTCTGTGGGTGGGGTCTGCATGTTCTCTCCATGTTACTGTGGGTTCTCTCTGGGTTCTTCTTCCTTCCACCATCCAAACACATGCATGTGTAGGTCAATTGGCAACACTACATTGCCCCGAGTGAATGCATGTGAGAGGGAATGGATGTCATGTCTACAGTCGGTCTCTGTTTAACCCTGCGATGAGTTGGCCACTGTCCAGGGTGTACCCTGCCTAAGGCCCAAAGTCACTGGGATAGGCTCCAGTCACCCGTAACTCAAAATGAAATGAATGAAGAAAAAAAATAACAGGAAGCCTTATCGATTATATACAAATCCAATCTCAAACAGAAACATATTTTTTTTCTATTGCAATTTTTTTATTTTTTATTTTCTACTTTTAATTTTAGTGACTCACGTTAACCCTCCCAATATATTCTGGTCCATTTGATCCTGTCTAAATTCAAATTAAATTCATTTCTTACTTCAATGAAGCATTCATGGGTGGTTTCAAACCATCCCCAAACATACAACGTATGTACTTTAAAAAAAAGTTTATTTTTTCCTGATATTAAAACGTATATTGCTCATTGACCAAATGTGTATTGCTCAAACGAAGAGAGCACGAGGATTAAACAGAAGGCTAGGCCTCTTGATTTTCACTGTAGCACTGCGAACACTAGAGGGAGAGCGTTCTCCACACATAACTTTATGAGGATTTAAATGCACACTTAGACAAACACGTGTAAAATATATAATACAGATTATCAAGGAATGACCATGCTCTCTTCTGTGAGGGTACATTATGATGTATTGTATAATTACACAGTCTATTCTTTTGCAATTTAAGTCAAATGCTCACTTATAATTGAAGATTAAGGTCAGATCTGTCTCAGGTCTCTTTTCCATCATTGGCACAGTTTGTCATCATTGGACAGTGGGATTGTCAGGATGTAGGGTGATGTTTGCAGTCCATTTAGTGGGTCTGTATTACTTGTGTAATGCACAATACTATTCAACTAATGATCCTCCTCATCATCGTCAAACAAGAAACAAGCAAGAGACAGCCATAAATGCACTCACAGACAGACACTGGCTGCAGAACTAACAAAACCATGACACACATAAAAATAGGGTTGTTGGCAAAAAGAAAACAACCCCTAGACTAAAACGTTTCAAGTTCAGCCACAAAAACATCAAAGGTATTTTTTTTTTAATTTTCCTTTTCAGGCTTGGAAACTACTTAATTAAAACCCTAACCCTTAACCCCTTAATCAAGCAGATACTAAGCTGATCATTCTTCATAAACAATTTGTTCATTATGAATTAAGTGTTTGTTCATGCTTTTTTAATAAGATATTAAAAGTGTAGTTATTGTAATGTGTTATCGACGATATTAACTTTGTGGTAATTACAAATGTTTTTAAAATCTACGTGTCAAGTACTTAAGTACATTTTACAGTAGATACTTTTTTACTTTTACTTCACTCCATTTCAGAGCATGTCCCTTCCTCCACATTTTTAACTGGACTGAACAAAGGTGTTTTAAGGTTTTAGACCTGCTGAAATGGCTGAAGTGTTTATTTTTAGTTCATGTATAGAGACACATTGTCTTTTGTTTGTTTGTTTCCTTTGAGCGAACAAATATAGGCTGTAGAGAGAAATAACCAGGAAATTTGGCAAAAAAAAAAAAAACAAAATCATCAGAATTATTTATTAAGATAACAATTTAATGCTTTAGTAGCTCTCAAAATAAATGATAAATACAAAAACATTCCCTTTTTACTCTTATAGTACATTTTTAATACATACGTTTCATCCGTTTACTTAAGTAGATTTTATAATGTGATACTTTGAGTATTATTTACGCCTGTATTTGTACTTTTACTTAAGTAACAAAATGGAGCAGCAATCAGTTAATGTGTGGGCGTTTTTGGCTGCCTCCTTTCTTGCTTGTTTCTTTTTTTTTATGATGATAATTAATTGAAATTGAAAGTGGTACCACGTGGTCACACATACAGCAGGATCAGTAAAACATGGATCCTTGGGTAATTTACTCACCGATTGCACAACTTCAATCAGTCAAATCAACCTGACCCCATGTTTTGGCGCTGCATGTTTGAAGTTACTCCCCGCTTTGCGCCGCACACGTCTCTGCGCTCCGACAGTCCATCCATGATCCATCCTCGGGCAGGAGCGGCGCACACGAGGGGCGGGGCGGGGCGGAGTCTCGCGCGCTGACTTTCACATCCATTGAGCCTTTCTGCCGCAGCATTGAACTTGCAGCGACACACAGTCAGACAGAGAAAAACCCAGCGGAGAGGAGTGGACTGTCGTGCACAAGGCGCCCTGACAATCACCGCCTCCTTTGCCTTTTCAGCCGCCGTTGTTCGCGCCACGATCCAGCCCCGCGCTCCACAATAAAGGCGCGATCCGTGGATGGGAAAGATGCACTTTTGAGATCGACGTCGCCTTGAACACAGCAGCAGCAGCGTGAGGATCCGACGCAGGAGGAGCAGCTCGCGTTGGCGCTGGTTTTACGCGTGAAGTTAAGTGGGAGATGAGACGGGCTCTGATTGTTGCCAAAAGAAACGCGCAGTAGACAACGCACAGCCGCGCCGCATTGTGCTTGAACAGACCGCGTCCTTTACTGCTGCTGCTGCTGCTGCTGCTGCTGCTGGACTGCACAACGCAAGCTCCCCAAAATGTCATCAACGAAAGTCAAGAAGGACAAAGAGATTATTGCAGAATATGAGACACAAGTTAAAGGTTGGTAACGTGCAGGCCTAGACGTGTTTTTGCCACATTATTGCGTAACTTTGCCACAAGATCTGCTGGGCTTTGGTCCATAGTACTACAGGGTGGGACGCCCGTATTGAACATTTGTTAACCCGTTCACGTATTGTGTTGATTAGTTAAACGTGCAGCCTGCTTAACCCGTCAGTTTTGCCTTCAGTGCTGCACGGATTCAGTGGAGAACAGGATGAAACTTGTTTGAATAACTGTCTCTGGGCTGGTTTTTTAACGCAGAGCACAAGCAAGCCCATGGTTCAAATGCTGTATGTGCAATCAATGTGCCAGATTCACGTTCTATTGTTGAACTAATCTCTCTCTGCCTTGTGATGTTGTTGCAATGCACGACCATCTTAAAATGTTACAACCTTGGATCAGCTTGTCCAGGCTAGGTCATGCTCCCTGGAAATACACATCACAAATCAAACATAGTCAGGTTGTAAGGATTGTCATGATATAGTATTATTGTGAGAAAAAACACCACGACTTAACGATGATTCACGATTATTGAGACATACATTTAGTTTTCTTTCATTCCTGTTGTCTAATACATTACCTTTCATCAAGTTTGTGACCAGCTTTATGAAAATGAACTTTCTGATAAGGGCTGCACAATTTGGGGAAAAAAACGAAAAACAGATTGTGATTTTTCTTACCTTACAAGTATTGTGATTGCTGGTTAGATTTGAGATTTATGTTTTAATAACAGGATTGACATTTTAAATATGTCCAAGAGAATTGACAAAAAGACTGAAATGTGAACTGACAAACTAAAAAAAGAACATGTATGTGTAGAGCTAAACTACAGGGTGAGTAGTTTTTACGCGGAATAAGACTGGATATTTTATTGTTTGTGGACAAAACTATTTGTCCACAAACTAATTGATTTGATTTGACAAAATAAAGTTAATGTGACAAAAAACACGAAATAAAAAGTCCTTTACATTTAGATTATTTTGGACTATAGATTGTAGGGCTGCACAATTAATCAAAATAAAATCGAAATCGCAGTTTGATTGGATCATTTAGCAAATCGAAAAGCCTGCAATATTTGAAGTGCCATAATTTCCTCCACAAACGACAAAATATCCTGCTTTATTCATAAAAACTGCTAACCTTGTAGTTTAGATTTGTTAAAACATGTTCAGAAAAAGTGACAAAAACGCGACTTAAACTGACAAAATTGCAACTAAAAGTGATACAAATGCAACTGAAAGTGCCATAAATGCTGCAAAAACACATCTTACAGTGAAAATCATGACTAAAACACTACATAAAGTGACAAAAACACGAGTTAAAACCTCAAAAATGTTCTGAAACAGTTTGTCAGTTCATATTTCTGTCTTTTTGTCAATTCTCCTGGTTGTGTTTAAAATGTGAACTTTGAACAGAATAACAATAAATAAATCGCAAATCTAATCACAATACCGCAATCGCAATACTGGTTTAATTTAACTTAATTTTGCGTCTTTTATATTATTTAGTTCTTACGACTATATTATGACCATTTGAATAATCACAATTATCGATTAACCGAATTATGTTGACACCCCTATTTGATATTAAAATGTTGATAATTCTGAATGTCTTTTCAATAAATTGCTAAAAGGCTCATTAGGACATGTTTGTAATCGTTATGACAGAACTTGTTTTGGTATTTCCTGGCCACGATTCCTGGCACTTGTGGCTAAGCGAAGAATGAAAAAAGGGAATTCTTCAGAAGGTCACACTGCAAACAGTTGAGAAAGATCATAAATAATGCATGTTGTCTGTATAAATTATAAACCATGAAAGGATTTTACTGTCTGTGCTAAATATGTGACCGGATGAAGCACCCACAGAGCTGCTGCTGGATGGTGGGGAAAGAGCAGGGTTGGTGTCTCTTGTGGAGGTTTTTTGTGGCTCTGTCAGGGTTTACTCCGGGCAGTGTTAGCCACACTTCAGTGCATCACCTCCTGGACTGAGGGTTTCATCCATTACAGCCAATGGACAAAGACAATGTGTATTTGAGATGGGATTAGCCTGAGCTGCGCTGTTCAAACAATGCATCTCTGTCATGTCTTCCATACTACACATTCCAGCTTTAGTTTGTTATTAGAGGAATTGTACATTCTGTCTCTTTTACCTTGACTGTCACGGTGACTCATTTTAGCACTATTCTAACTTCATATTTTGTTCTTTCTTCTGCTTAAATGCCCACCTATATCAATTCTGCGTCCTCTAGTGTAATAAGGCTCAAGTATCACAGCAGAAATGTCCTGCATGTAATTATTCAGGTAACAATATAATCGTAAGAACTATAAAATTATCATCGTGAGAATCATAGGCTGCAGCAATGATTAATTTCAGTTCATTCTAATGAAAAAAAGAAAAACTACATGTACAGTATTTTTACCAGGCTGTAATAATGTTCAGATAATTCAGTTATTTGATAATCGTGATTATTCAGGTAACAATATAATCGTAAGAACTGAAATTAGAAATGTCAGAATCGTAGGCAGCAACATTGAGTAATTTCTGTTCATTGTGTACTTCAGAATAGGAAAAATGCGTAGTATTTTTGTCTGGCTATTCATGCGACAATTTTATTACTTTTTCATTCACAAAGTTCGATAAAGATTGCAATTGCGTAAATAACTGTAAAATTGTGATATTTCTTCTCACAATAATTGTTAAACTAAAATCTGATATTGTGACATCTCTACTGGTCATTTTATCTCCCACTATCATTACTTTTAATTTCATAAAGCTAGTTAGGAATAGTGATCTGTTAAAATTGTGAATTGAGAATTTCACTGTTGTTTGGCCAACAATCTTGAATAATCGTGAAATCGTCATGTTTTTGTAACATTAAAAATTGATATTGTTATGGATTTCCACAGTCCCAAATTCAATTCCTGGATTGTGTGGACCTCTGAGTTTGCATGTTCTCCCTGTGTTTGGACAGATTCTGTTTCATGGAGACTGCATTTTTTCCCACTAATCTAAAAACAATTCTTCCAAATAGAGGTGGGAAAAATATTGTAAAATGGATAATAGTGCCATTGTTGTTTTGGAACAAAATTTGAATATCCATGGATATTAAAAACTACCTCAGAAAGAGTCCAAAACGTCTAGTGTAATCTCCCAAACAAAGGTATAATGTGACATTTCTGCTGCTTTGTGGTGCATTTTATGGTCCATTCATGTTTTGTGCTTGAACTGAACCTCAAACCAAGGCATTTACTGGCACATTTTTGCACATTTCTGATGCTTTGGTAAAATATTGCCTGAATATTTTTTTTTTTTTTATTGCCTTAGTGTATGAGGCTATTATTCAACAGTCCCAGGTGCTTCTGTGCATGTTTCCCACCTGCAGTGAGATGGCCCAAGTTCCATTCGCACATGGGTCAAACTCTGATTAAAGAAAAACTCATCAGACTTGCCGATGACATCTTTACCATAAAACAACCTTAGAATGTATGAGCTGGAGCGTATTGGCCAGTGACCACTTATTTGTAGGTGTGACATAGAGGTGACAGACAAGACACATTCGGAGACAAGACTGAGATGGTTTTGGTATCTGCAGCGGAAGAATAAAGGTCAAAGGAAGCCAGGTTTAGAGTTAAGCTTTATCATTAAATCATGATTACAATGAGTCAGTGTAACCAGCTTCTCTCTTCCAATGAATATCGCGCTGTTTTGTTTTATGTTTCTCTTTAAGTAGGAGCAAGGCAGCTGACACTCGACCCGTAACCTCGTGTATTTGTTTTCATGACACCCGGTTCGATCACGTGACATGTGCACGCTCTTCCACTTGTAGAAAATAGAAGAAGTGTGTGGTGTGGCTGTCTTTTATATGAGTCTAAGACAAATAATCGTTGCAAAATGTTTCTCGCCTGCACTTTTTTTGACACGTCTTGATCCTCAAGTGTGCAGCCGGCTTTATAGATAGTAGAAGTTGTTAACCAAAGAAATGTATTGATGCAGTTGATGAAGGTACAAGGGAAGGGCACAGTGTTGGGGGATGATGCCTGTATTGAACAACAAAGAGAAGTATTTTACCTAACTTTTGGCATTGTGTGTCCTTCTTGCTGTTTTCTGCTGCAGTGTGAGAACCAGCGCAGCTCAGTCTTTCGTCTCAGTTTCAGGAAAAGCTCTTAAGCTGACATCTTAAGCTCATTTACAAACTGGCCTTGGATCACTTTGGAAACTTTGGGGACTTAACACTGACAGTGGTGTCCAATAATGCTGAGGCTGCAGACTGAGGACAGTGCACTCTGCAGCACTTGCCAATATTGATGGTGTAAGTGTAGTGTTTGTGCAGGTGAAGTGTGGATAGGTGTGGGAGAAAGGGAATCCCCACTGGACGCGTAGTAAGTGTAAATGGACTGAAGTATCTCTCTGTTTATGCCATTGGTAAAACAGCCATGAAACAGAGTACAAATCATTGAACAGAGGAAGTGCAGGGTTAATGTCACGTTTCAACATCTCCAGGCCTTCAGTGGTCATTGTGACAGAGAGAAACTGAGTGATTGTGTATCATGCTACAGATGCAGAATAGTGACATGGCTTGTTTTTTGTTCTTTCATAATATATTTGTATATTTGTGTGGGGGAAAAAAGAGTGGGTCCAGGCAACACAGCTGTATTAATGGAGCACTTTTCATACTAAATGTGCTTAAAAGTGAAAGAAAAAAAGGTGGAAAGAAAGAAATAAAAGAACCACAGTGAGAATGTAAGCAATGAATAGTCTATAAGAGAAACATGCACATAAAAGCATTCTAGTCTAGCGTTGTCTAAGTTTTTAGAAAATCAGATACTAATTGATATTAAAACTTGTATCAACTCTAGAAACACATTTGAACAAGTACCAATGCAAAAAAACAAAACAAAAAACAAATAACAACAAATCTGACCTTGATCTTGAGCTTTATCAAAACTATTGTAGGACTAAATAATGATATAAAGAAAGAACTGTTATTTAGTGTTGAATATTGTGTGTCTAATGACAAAAAGCATTCATTATTATCAATGTGGTATTGGAATTGGAGTATCAAACCTTTTCCTTAGTGTCAAAATTGAGTTTGAAATTGTATTATTGTGACAACACTAAAGCACACAGAATAAAAAACAATGTACAGATATTTTGTTGAATCAGTTCAGGTCAAAATGTGACCTCTGTACTGTCTGCATTTAATTGTAGAGTGTCTTTATCGTCTGCGAACCATAGGAAGTAAAGGCTACTGCGCTGTTAGCCGACAAAACTCTGCTCTAGCCTCTGAAAGTTGTGAAACATACTGATGAACGCATTGCGATGAATAATTATACAGTGCTTTGAATGTGTTAGGAAAGGGAAGAATAACCGTGTACAAAAAAAAGGTTAAATAAAAGCTCTCCGGTAACAAATTGCAGCATTTAGTTGCACACTGAGGCTCTCTCTTTACTACAGTACACTCCAGTCTGACCTCACGTTTCAGCTGGGAGTGCAGACACTCCAGTTTTGCTCCAAGTAAACTTTGATCAATTATTAATAAAACTTCCGAATTGGTTTTAGTAGATTTTATACAGTTTAAAATGCTGTGCTTTTAGAGATGCCAACCATAAACTCTAAATTGTGACATGTCATGCGTGCACTAAACCTTTACAATGCAGACAAAAACATCCTGCAAAACCTGAAACTCTCTCACACATTTGAGGACAACAACATGTCTTGTTTACAACCCTGAGATGAGTACAGAGAGCCAGGAGTCACCGGAGTTAATACAAGTCTTGGTGTGATTCATGGGTGTGGGGGATGAAAAACTGTATATTTATCTTAAAAACCAGTAGTCCTCAAAATGGGACCCATGACTGAACAAAAAAACTGAAAGCCATTAATATACTTTACTAATTGTGTGATACAGGATTTTGATGCAAGCCCTATTTTATTGCTTTTTTTGAGACATGGCATAGCGTCTTCTATACATATTATCATTACAAAATTTTCCACATGTAGTTCTTTGAAAAGTGTTGGATACAAAGGTGTACTATGTAACATTTCTGGTTATTTTCCTGAAATGCGTTGCTTTGCCGGGAATATAGTTTGGTATCAATCTGATTCATCTTGCATTTATTCAGTTTCAGCTTTTATTGTTAAAAGCATGCATTATTCCTGTGAGTGACCTGTAACGTGACCTGGCGGTGTCACTTGCTTGTCGCCATGGAGATCGGAGATAGATACGTTTAATGCCTTGCCGTAGAACATTCCAGTCAAAGCAAAACTGTGTCCAGACAAACAAGTGCCGACCCTTCACCAGTCACAAAGCGCACCTTTAAAATACTATTATAAACAGTCAGTCACATAATTAGAGCAGCAGTGGTTTCTGGGACACTGTATTTAGTGCATTCCTGGAGCCGCCAGAGGACACGCCCCTCTTAGTGTCATCACAGCAGAAGAATGCTTTGACTGATGCTGTCCTCAAATATCAGGCAGCGTTACAGCTCCTGAACCGTCCCCATTGTCGCTGTGTCTGCGTGACATACTTACTGTTGATCTTTAAGCACAAGCACAGTTCAGTTTTGTTGACTCTCTTGCTCATAGTTTAGCTTAAATGATTCAAAACATAATCAAATCGAGGTCACAGTTTCTGTTTTGTTTCAGTCGTTTATCATTAATACAGTTAAATGTGCATTTAACTTTTCTGATGGGGGTCTGCAGCTGCTTGTCCCCATGGTGATATTATTACTTTGTCTGGACTAGTCCACAATAAAAAAACAAAAACAAATATCCATTCTCACTGTCAGCTCTTCACAGATCTGACCTGTTTGTTTCCAATTAAAAATAAAATTTCACAGTGCCAAGCAAAGCACTGACATGTTACATAGTGCACCTTTAGTTTAAACAATCTGCTTCTAAGAGTTCGTACAACATTGTGATTGGTTAACTCACACTGTCACTCACTAAGAGCATGTTTGAGCTTTTCATACAGAAGTGTTTCTGTGTTTAAGTTGTATTTCATCGAAAAGCTCTGAATCACATTATGATCTTTGACAGATTAGGGCCAGATCAGAATTAGATTTTATTTAATCATATTTCTTCATTAAAAAAATGTTATTAAATCTTTGAAGTTCAATTAACCAAATGAACTTCTGCTGCTGATGTTCACTTTTCATACTCGCTATGAAAAAGCAGCTGCACAATTAATCGAAATTGAATCAAAATTACATTTTGAATGGACGCAGTTAGCAAATCACAAAGACTGCAATTTTTTAAATGCCATAATTTCCTACACAAACAACAAAATATCCTGTTTTATTCTACTGCCTAACTTCTAGTTTGTTAACACATAAGCAAATAAGATGTGGCTAAAAGCAACAAAAACTTAACTCACAAAATGCGACTTAAAGCGTCATAAATGAGAAAAAAAAGAAAAAAAAAACTCTAGACTAAAACTCAACTAAAAGTGACAAAAATGTTAGTTAGTTTGTCAGCTCATATTTCAATCTTTTTGGCAATTCTCCTGGTTGTGTTTAAAATGTGAACTTTGAACAGAATCCTGTTATCCAAACATGAATTGCAAATCTAATCACAATCACAACACTGGACAGAAAAATTGCAATTAGATATTTTTCCCAAATTGTGCAGCTCTACTGTGAGATCAAACACTGTAAACACAACATAATTCATAAGTGGCCATTACTGAATATATCCTTAAAATACTGTCATACATAACATACACAGGTCTCGTAAAATACTGTTGTAAATGCACATTTTAAAAGAAAAAAAAAAAGATGGGTTTGATAGTCAATAATGTGTACTTAAATATGATGTTGGCTGTAAATGCAAAATGTTGTTTTTATTGCAAAGATAATTATTCATAGACCACAGGCATAATGTGAAATGATGTCAACGTGTCAGTCTGGGTTAGTGCACACGAGAGCATCCACGCGTGGCTAAACGCAGACACTGTGAGGCCAAAGTGACCACAGGGAGATCCAGACCAGACTTGATGAACATATTTAGTCATACCCACATTTATTACATTCAGTGAAAACACATGTTCAGGAGCCTGTGATCAATACGAGTGTTCATTCTCCTCTTTAGGTGTTTGATTTTCAACAAAAAGGGCAAGTGTGACAAACCGAAAAACAAATGCTAATGCTACCTTTTGACTGCAATGTTATTTAAACAGACCTTTTTTAACAGCATTCATTAACTAGAGTAGCCCAACATTGTACACAAGTAAAGTTACTTCAAAATAAGATTACTCAAGTAGTACAAAGTAGTCATCCAAGATATTACCCTAGTAAATGAAAGAAGTATCTTGGGAAACAGATGTTGTAACTGGTTTATAATTTATAATTTAAAGTTTATGTAATTGAAAGGACAAACTGTTAAACAATGCACAAAATCTGGTATTGTCAAAAGATATACATAAAATGAGAAAAAAACTAAACCATATCTGACACATATTTTCTTTTTTTCCCTTTTTTTCACATGGCCCAAAACCTTTAACCCTTTGTATATTTACACAAGTAAGAGTACTACTGCCCTGCTGGGACAAATAAAGTTGTTTGATAGATTGATACCCACCTATTTTTGTATGTTCATTTAAGACAAGGTTGTTTTTGCCTTGACATGTTTCTGTGTTTCATGTTTTCAAGTTTTACAAAACAACCTAATTTGTCTAAAAAATGCACAAACAAAAGTTGATAAAAAGAAGACATGATTAATTTAATTTATGGATACCCACCTCTGTAGTTTCAATCTAAGTCAGCTCTGTATTGTCAGATTAAACAAAACACAGATGAAAGTCTAATTTGAGTAACAGAGCTTTAGACAGAACAGTGCCTCCAACTAATGTTAATAACCTCACATGAAA